>JABUQX010088328.1:40000-44634 GCA_015478945.1 Trachelipus rathkii
CAGCCATACAAGTAAATTCAGGTTAACTCGAAAGATTTATTGTTGAAGAAATTTGTATTCCATTACAACGTATCTAGATGCTAAAATATAAAGAAATTTTGCTAACATATTTTGAAGGAGTTCAGGAGCAATAACAAAACAATTTAAGGAATTTTCTTCAGAATATGGAAAAGATATATATCTATTAACAGACATCCTTAAAGAATTTAAACTGCAGAAATAAAGCAACCTTCAACATCCAAGCCAAAAACTCTGTTTGAAACCATGAATGTCATTTAACATCAAGTAGTGGTGATGATACAGAAATAGAATTTAATGAAAGTGTTTTGGATGAAATAGCAAAATATCAAAAAGAAAAAAGGATCAATCTCGAAGATGATCCTCTAATGTGGTGGACAGGAAACGAGCATAACTTCAAAGAGTTGAAGATGATGGTTAAAAGATATTTGTCATGCCCATCTAGTAGTATACCAAGCGAACAACTTTTCAGCGATGCTGGATTAATTTATGACGAGAAAAGGATGAGATTAACAGGAGAAAATGCAGAAAATTGTTATTCCTTAAATCTAACTTGCCGCTTCTAAAATTCAATTACAAACGCGAATAACTAAAGAAGCACCTTTAGTCGGAAACCTTCGAGTTTCCACAAGGCGGAGGATATGGAAAGTAGATGATGCTATGCATTGTGCATACCTCCTCGTTCCGCACCTTAGTAACTAACTCTTGTAAACAGAGGTTAAATTGCAAATTAAAAGACCAGAAATTTAGAAATTTTCAAGGTAATAATAATAATAATGATAATAATAATAATAATAATAATAATAATAATAATAATAATAATAATAATAATAATAATAATAATAATAATAATAATAATAATAATATAATAATAATAATAATAATAATAATAATAATAATAATAATAATAATAATAATAATAATAATAATAATAATAATAATAATAATAATAATAATAATTAATAATAATAATAATAATAATAATAATAATAATAATAATAATAATAATAATAATAATAATAATAATAATAATAATAATAATAATAATAATAATAATAATAATAATAATAATAATAATAAATCCAAAATAGATTTTAGTGGTTTATAATTTACTATTGAAAAGGCCAAAAATAACTATATTAATTTCTTAGATGTTAACATTAAAATTAAAGAGAATGGAAAGATTGATAGAAGTGTCTACGTTAAATCTACAGATAAAGGAACATACTTGAATTTTGACTCCTTCACTCCTCTAAACTACAAAATTGCTACCATAAAGACTTTAGTTCACAGAGCGTTTAAGATATCGTCTGATTGGACCCTTTTTGATTTAGAAATTAAAAGAATAACAAAGAATCTGATAAACAATAACTTCCCCCAGTATATTATAGAGAAAACTATAAAGAACACTTTAAATAATTTATTTGCAAACACCATCAATGAAAATGAAAACGATAAGCTCATATTATATTATAAAACTGAAAATATTAGTCAGAAAAAAGAGGAAGAAAACAAATTAAAATTAATTTTAAAAGAGCATATTAAAGCAAAAGACGGGAAAAAGCTTATATTAAGATCCTACTATAAGCCATTGAAACTGAACTCGTGCTTCTCTACTCGTGAAGCGATTTCGGATGGTGAGAGTAGTAACGTTGTGTACCGATTTTAATGTTCTGAAAGTGGATGTAACGCCTCTTATATCGGATACACAACGAATACCTTCAACATGAGAATGTCGCCACATAATTATAAGTCGAGTAAAATATTTTTACATTTTAGAGAACATAACAAAAATACCGGTAACAAAGTAAAAGAAAACTTTTCCATCATAGCAAGAAAGAATGATTTTTATGAATTGCTCCTCGGAGAACCATTGCTCTGAAGGAAAAATAAACCAGTAATGAATAAAAAATATAATAGAAATGTCAATTTTTAAACATTTTAAACAAAATAGGCAATATAGCTTAACTTTTCTAACTTTCAAAATTATTAATTTTATTTAATTATTTTTGTTACTAGTTTATATGATATTATATCAAAATTGTTAAAATCTAAAAAATAAAATTATTCCTTAAAAATGTCCGTTGTTTTCGGACAATAGCTAGGAAACTTTGCAATAGCTTTTACTTTATTCTAGAATAATATTAAAGAAAACCTCTTCTGAAAGATACTTTAAGGAGGCTTGAAAAGGCATCAAAATCATACATCAAAATAATAATAATAATAATAATAATAATAATAATAATAATAATAATAATAATAATAATAATAATAATAATAATAATAATAATAATAATAATAATAATAATAATAATAATAATAATAATAATAATAATAATAATAATAATAATAATAATAATAATAATAATAATAATAATAATAATAATAATAATAATAATAATATAATTATTATAATAATAATAATAATAATAATAATAATAATAATAATAATAATAATAATAATAATAATAATAATAATAATAATAATAATAATAATAATAATAATAATAATAATAATAATAATAATAATAATAATAATAATAATAATAATAATAATAATTACCAATAATATTAATTAATTAATTAATTAATTAATAATAATAATAATAATAATAATAATAATAATAATAATAATAATAATAATAATAATAATAATAATAATAAATAATAATAATAATAATTTCCATCATATAATTTTTCCTTATTAAAAGAACTAATCAACATATGCTTCATACCATTAATAGTAATCTTAATAGTTTTAATTCCTTGTTATACCTTCTAAACCTGATTTAATTCTGTCCATAAATCTAAATATATTTTACCTGCCTCTGAATGAAGAAAATGTAATAATTATCTATAATATTGGAACTTATCCGGTTCATAGTGCATATAAATAGTTTTTTTTTTTTTTCATATATTAGTAGTATATGATACTAACAGTTAATCAAGATGTGAACGAGAAAAAGATACGAAATATAAAAAAACTATTAAATTAATTGATAAAGTAAGCTAAAACGTTGATTTTGCTTGAGATAAAAAAACGACTTTTAATGCTACCGAGTGAAAGAATTCAAGGTAGGGCAAAAAATAATGTTTTTGGGGTAAAATACAATCCGTATTGGGTTTTGTTTTCATATATAGATTTTTTGTATACATGACAAAACAAATCATAACCTAAACTTAAAGTTCAGTAAAACACAACCTAACCTATATGAGTTGACGGTGCAGTAAAACACAACCTAACCTACACCCTATACTGATCGACGATGCAGTAAATTTCGACCTAACCTACATGAATCAATGCCGTAACACTATTTTTCTATATTGCGGGTAAGATTTTGCACTTCAATATCAGAGACGCCTTTTGTCTCGGGGCTCTGCTAAGCGTAAGTTTTGTAAAAAAGTACGATATTATTAAAAAAAGTACTTTTTTTATCTAAAACTTTTTGATCCTGTTTATTCACAATGTAATTTATAGTTAGTATCATATAACAACAATATATGAAGCGAAAAAAAAACAAAAAAAAATGCATATTTATCTACACCATGAAAAGGATAAGGACCATAATATTTATAGAAGCCTTATTAATCTTTAGAGATAATTAAATAATTATTACTTTTAATATAGATAAAGATGAAAGGGTAAGTAATTAATATGTTCCAGACTTATTAACAAAGAGGCAACATAATGGATACCTAAATATTTTGAAGCTAAAAGTTTGAGTCAAGCTGTGTAAAGTTTAATATGAAAAGGAAACTTAAATAATTAACAAATTGGCGCTTCGAAAACTATACTAAATCATGAACGTCTTTTTCGTTAAATAAATTACACTTTGTTTTCATAATTTTTTCATAGATTTTATCTTAGAAAATGCAAAAGTTGATTGTATTAAATAAAACTTTAAGGTTTATTATTTTAAATCAAGCATGGTTTAGATTATCAATTTTCTTATATATATATATATATATATATATATATATTTATATATATATATATATATATATATATATATATATATATATATATATATATATATATATATATATAAATATATATATATATATATATATAATAACTATATATATATATATATATATATATATATATATATATATATATATATATATATATATATATATATATGTATAATATATATATATATATTAACAATAATATGTATGTATAGAGTAACATATATGTATGTATATGCTAATAACCTAATAATAATATATATATGCTAATGTAATAATATGTATATGTATATATGTATATATGTTTGTATATGTAAATATGTAATATATGTAATATGTATATATGGATATATATATTATATATAATAATAATAATAATATGTATATATATATATATATAATAATAATATATATATACAATAATAATAATATATAATATATATACAGTATATAATATAATAATAATATATATAATAATAATATATATATATATATAATAACTCTTTCTTTAATAATAATAATATATATATAAATAATAATAATAATAATAATAATAATATATACAAACAATATATATATGTATAATAATAATACAATAATAATAATAATAATAACTCAATATGTAATAATAATAATAATAACCA
>JABUQX010088329.1:0-20000 GCA_015478945.1 Trachelipus rathkii
TTTAAAAAATTATGCTGTTATGGTATTAGGGGATGAATTGTTCTTAATGGCTTGTTTTTTGCAAAAATTTTTTCTATTTTGTATGTATTTGGGACAGTTTGCCAAATTTAATTAAACTTGTTTTACTTCACTCGTATGTTAGCTTTAATGACTAAGTAAATTTTTTTCAAACACTACATAAATAGTTAATCTTTTCATTAACTTAAATTAAATCTATTTATTCACATAAAAATATTTGAAGTTGAATAGTGACCATTGCAATATATATTATTGTAATTATTATAATCATAATAAATCTATTTATAGCTATTTTCATTTTTATATTGTTATTAATAAAAACACAATTTATAAAAAAAAATTTAATTAAAGCAAATGACATTCCAAGTATCCCGTATTCACTACCTCCGAATGAGATGATTACTCGATGGATAAAGACAATTTATTCTTATATTGAAATCTATTTGAATTTTCAACAAATTAATTTTGAAATGCTGATACATTATTTAGAAAATTAATAAAAAATAAGATTTATATACGCGAAATATGGAATGTAAGAGCAATGTCCTACATACAATTTCACTCGCCATTGCGGGTGTCTATTCCCCATCAAAGCGAGTATCGAATGATGCTTATTTTAAACTTAAGTTATTACTATTATATTGAAAATATCATTATATTTAAGTTTTTTGCGTTTGATCTATTAGGTCTGTTCTACCCTGAAACCGAAAAAAAACAAAACCAGTGTAATGCAAAAGGGGGGATCAGGTTTTACTCTAAAAGTGTCAATTGAATTTGACATATCCAAGCTATATATAATAATATATATAGTTTAATTATATATATATATAATATAATATATGTTATGTTATTATATATATTATAATAATTTATATAGATTAATATATTACGTATATAAATACTATTTATTATAATTTATATATATAATTTTAATAATATTTATTATTCGTATTAGGTGGCGCAAATCCAGTTTTCCGCATTTTTATAACCGTGATTTTTATTTGGATATTGGTTTCCGTCTGAAAGGCTATTTTTCGTGAGTCCGATTTTGATGTTTGAGCCTTTCCCGCAAGTTCCCGCGTTTTTTCGATTTCAAGCGTTTTTAAGCTTAGAAGGCGTCATATATTTGGGGTTCGAGCGATGATCGGTGTATTCCGTTTTACTTAGGTTCGAACCGGTATACCAATTACCGACATGGTTGAAAATCTTTGTAAAGTCATAGATTTTGGGGCCTTGAGGTGTGCCCTGGTTTGGGGGGTCGGAAGCCGTGTTATGAGGTATGTAAGTGCGTTTGAACAGGAATTCAAGTCATTAGACATGATTGGAAATTCGTAAGGTGTATTTGACGTGCGGTTCTGCTATGTTTTGGGTCGGGAGCGTTATTGAGGTTATGTGAGATCGTTTGATAGAATCAGTCAATGCAGATATATGAATTCGTTGAATCTGTTTCCAGATTTGCAGCTTGAGGGGTGTCCATCCTATGGTTTTTATTGGACGTAGAGGGAGGATGATTGTTGTGAGGCGTTGAACAAAGATCAGTCAAATTGCCTGACGATACTTGGAAATCGTAAGGTGTCAGTTTGACGCCTTGACGGTTCATGCATGGGTTTTGGGTGTAAAGCTTTATGAGGGGTAATCGTGAGTAGCGTTATGGAAGATGAATAATCCAAGTCAAAATTTTGCCGAACGACTAGACCTTGGAAAATTCGTAAGGTCGCTCAGATTTTGCGCTTAAGGTGTGACATGTATAGGGTTTTTGGGTCGGGGCCCGTTTATGAGTATTGATCGTATGGGAACAAGAATCATATAAGGACTATTTTTTGGAATTTCATCAAGGTAGTAGATTTGATGCTTGATGGTGTCTGAGCTTAGGGTTTATTAGATCGGTGGAAGTCGATTCTGAAGATCGATTGAGTCTAATAAGAGGGAATACAACATATGACGTACATGTTGGAGCTTTCTTGCTGAAATTGCTAAGTTTTATACTTTTATTGGTCAAATTAAGGGTTCCTAATGGTGGTGAGACCAATTTTGAGTCAGGTCCGGTTGCCAAATTTCTGATTTTTTATAAGTGGCCCTAGCTTAAGTTTATAACCCAAGCTTTCTTCACTCTCATCAATTTAAATAGTTTTTTAGCTGACATTTTTTAAAAACCTTGGCTCCCCGTATAGGGTGCTGATTAGACTCGAAGGTCAATCTCCACCTCATCCGGGCCTGTGGGTGAGAAGAATGTTGTAGAAGTTGAAAATTCTGTATGAGAAGGATTCGGTGTTTAGAGAGAAGATAAATCATAGAGTGAATATGCTCATGGTATTTCTTTGTGTTAATTCGTAAATTTGTTATATAAATTAAAGACTTTGTAAAGATTCTGTTCAGATTATATCTGTGTGTGTGGCTTGCAAAATAAACGATATTTCTAAATGTTGAAAGACTGTCATTTATATTTTTCAATCATTCTCATTAGGGAGCTCGGTTAACTATATATAATTTTTTTCTTCCTAAGAATCTAAACATGCATATTTGATTGCTTTTTTTTATGTTTTATTTACTTATAACTTGTTTTATTTTATTTTTAAGTTTTTTTTTTAATTTTCTTTGCTAAATTTTTTTAATTTAGCCATTTTTCCTTTGTGTTTAAATTTTGTTATTTTTTTTATTTTTTTCTTTTTCTTTTTTAAACTTTAGTTATTGTATTTTTTTGTAAGTTTTATTTTAATTTCTATATACTTGTGCTGATATTTTTTATTTTTTTAATGTTCTTTTTTTAATTTTTTTTTTTTTTTTTTTTTTGTTTTTTTTTTTTTAAATAATTTTACTATTTTTATAAGTTTAATTATTTTGTTTTTATTTTTAGTTAATAATTTTTAATTTTGTTATCTTTCAATAATCTTTGTTTTTACTAAAAAGAAGTTTCCATTATTATAACTATTATAAATTTGTACACTTTCATCTTGCATTAAGATAGTCAATATAAATCAACTGCCCTCCGCAATACCTCCTATCCTTTCATATTATTTGTCTATTGAACTCTATTGATCTAATTGATCTATTTGATTCAATCATATCTTGTAAATATACAACATTTTATTTAATTTTTGTTTTGTTTCTTTAAGCATTATTGTTTTACTAAAATATTCTTTTATGTTATACACTTAAAAAAAGATCTCGAATAAAAATAGTCTATAATTAAAAAAGTAGTACCTCATAATCAATTAATCAAACCACCCACTCTATCCATGATCTATTGATATCCTTGAGCTATTGATCTATTGATTCATTTGATTCAATATATTTTGTATATATAACACAAAATTTTAATTTATTTTATTGTTTTCTTTTAAAATTGTATTTCCTATAATTATTTATTTTGTTTATTTTACCTATAAATTTTTTTGTTTATGTTTAAACTTTGTTTTTACTAAAATTATTTTTTAGTGTTATAACTTACAAATTTGCATTTTTACATACCTAATAAGCGTAATAGTATTCATAAATCAATAACTTACCTCATGATTATTGATTTATTATTATTGATCTATTGATTCATTTGATATTAATGTTATAAGAAGAATAAATGTAATTATTAAGTATTGTTATAGGTTGTCTTACATAGTCTAATAGTTTGTAAGCTATAATAATTTCAATAAATGTCTATATATTAACAAATATTTCATTTTCAGTGATGAAACGAATTTAATAACAAAAATATTATACCTATTCTTACAAATTACGCATTATTTAATCTTAACTTTTCCACATACCCCACCGCCCCCCACATCTACATTTAAAAACTTTAACAACGTAAGGATTCTTATCCTAATTCATCAACATTTTAAAAGTTCATTCCCTTCGCTATACACAATCTTAAATTCATTTGGAAGAAATCATTAACTGTATTTCCAGCATTCCATTAAATATAATCACATGATGTTACCTCATTAACTATTACACTTCTCCAAAAGCAATGAAAGTGAAATTAATATTAATCTGATGTTTCATAAAGCAAAATGAAAGTGAAGAAAAGAATTCAACTATTTTTATTGAACATATTTGAAAGAAGGATTATAAAGAATTACAAATAGGAATAGCAATTAAATACAATTAAGTGCAATTAGGTACAGATAAATAAAATTAAATACAATTATATATAATGTAGCAATGATTCTATTTGTAAAATTCTTTAAATAAAGATGTATTATGGATTTAAGATGTATTTACAAGACGATTTATGTTATTTATGTTATTTTATTGGAGTAAACTTATTGAAATGGTAGAGGCTGTGATGCCTTTGTCGATACTTTACCACAAATAAGCAGAATTAATAGCGAATGTAATATAAATATGTTTTAGAGTATAATAATATAAAAAAAATTAAAATAAAATTTTAATATTACGTTTTTCATACCGTAGAATAGTTCATCATTCAATCGTTATGTGACACACCTCTATCGCTTTCGATACCAAAAAATTTACACCTTAAAAATTACGACTATTCTTCAAACAATCTCCACCAACTTACACAATCTAATTCAATTCCCTTAAAAGTAGTTTTTCTCAATATATATCAACATATTTGATAATTACTTAGTAACTCTTACTGTTACACTTGCTGGTAAGTAAGAGCTTAATTGATTCTCCAAAACGCAATTTCGACCTCCAATAATTGGATATATATCCTACCTTAACTTCTACTTTACAGAAATTACTTTTTTTTGAAAATTTCAAAAGCATAAAAATGAATTCATTAAATATTTCTGGGACCTTAGAATTTAATTAAAGGAATATTAAGAATGAAAGTTCTTCCGAGCATGTTTCTATTGTAATGTAGATTAAGCATTGAAAACTTTAAATAAAAATTTTAAATCTAAATTAAGCGTTCTCTTAATTTTACACTAACAAAATTATAATATGTAAATTTATGAAGACTTCTATAAGTATCCGATTTTTCTAGATATATAAATTCGAATTATTATATGGTAATGCTTTTACAAATTACAGTATCTATTATAACGAGCTTACACTATTTTGTTAATATTATGTTTTACTACGATTATATAACAAGTAACATTACCTTTTTCTTAATTATTGGAATATTTCTCTACAATTTTTATATGCTAGAATGATGAAATTTTGATATTCAACTTTAAAATTATCCTTTGGTAATTTCTTAAAATGTGTTTATCACAGGCATTTTACAGCATTTATGCAAAAATCATTTAATTGAATTCCAAAAGCAGAAAAGCGATTATTGTGTTATTTGTTTTGGAGGTGATCTTAAGATTGACCATCAATAGCAACCATGGGCGCCAAAGGAGTAAGAAATGACCAATGTCCCATCAATTGTCGAAAACCTTTTTAATACAATATTTATATAACATCTCAAAATTAGCCCTTTTTATTTCACATATACCCGACATTTAAACTCCTAAACAGTACGAATTTTTCGGCAATTTTCCACATTTGAATATTTTGGTACATATTAAAATTGGACGGTATTCTTACACAGCATTATGAAAAAATATGTCTATTTACATTGATGCAATTTATCAAAAGAGACAAGTTGAATTTAAATTATATTTTAGTGATAAATTTAATTTTCAATGAAATGTTAAAATTTTTTATTTATAATACTCTAATATATATTGATTTCACTTGTTTTCAATAAAAAAATTTTCTCATACTGTCTGTATCGTTATTTACTATTCAATTTTTACATAACAAATTATAGAACTCTAAAGTACGAATTTCTTATCACTCCAATTTAACATGGATTAATTCTAGTTAATATTAAAATGTGAGCTTTTTACGGTATTTAATAATATAAAAAAACTGATCGTCGAAGTTAAAATGCACGTTAAAAAAGCTTAGAAAAAGAGAAATTTTATAACCTGTTTTAGCGTCGTTCTTGATAATTGACGTTTCTTATTTCTCTAAAATTGCATAAAAATTTTTTTTTAATATACCAAATATTTTATTATTTTGGAAAACCTGATTTTAAATATAAAAATTTTAATATTACGTTTTTCTCAAAATTTATACATACGTAAAATTTAGAACTCTATAAAGTACGATTTTTCCTAATTTATTGACTGACCCCCTGCTCTATTTTTACATTCCATCTCTAGTCTTTTTCTGTCTTTGTGTTTCTTTGGATCTCTATTTATTCACAACATTATTAAATTCATTTGGTAAATCTTACATTAGTTTTTAAATAGGTATATTTTATTACATTTGACGAAAATCTTGTTGTATCACAATATAAATTCGTATTTCAATACGAATGCTGATACTAGTAAAAATTTTCAATTAATACGCTTTTTCAGGTGGTCTTCTAATTACAGTTTTTTAAATGAACTTTAATAATTTACTTTCTGAAATTTCAATTTTATATATTTCACTAAGTCTACTTGAGATAATTTTAATAGATCTATAAATATAATTATTTAAACTATACAACTACTCCTTAATATTAATACTTTTCAGATTGCTAAACATATCCGACTAACTCTAATTTTATAAGTTACGTCATTGTTTTAACTAATATTTCAACATTGTAAATTTATTTGGCTAAATCTTAAAATTGAGTTTTTAAACGGTAATTTCAGCATTTGAACAATATACATCTTAATGTTTTTAATTGAAATGCAATTCAAAAGCATGAAAAGGTGAATTTCTTAATAGTTTGAATTGTATTCTGACTATGGAAAATCTAACATCCTTAGAGCGTTTTCTAGTTTTTAGCCTAAATTTCATTAGTATGTTTCTACTCTTTCTCACATTTTTTAAAAGAAAATTTTCCCATTAAAGTTAGGGTTTTTAATTCAGGTATTACAATTCTAGAATTTAAAATTTACGAATTTTATAAATAAATTTTGCAACATTTTGAATTATTTGGTAAATTCTAAAAATTGAGTTTTTAACTGGTTTTATTTTCAGCATTTGAATAAAATAATTGTTTTCATTGAAATAATGCAATTTTAAAAAGCAAATAAGTGTATATAATATTTTTTCAATTATAGTTTTCTAGGTGTCTAAATTGACGTTATTAATGAAATTTCATATTTGTTTTTATATACCAAATTATTTTTTCAAATAATTTAATTTTGAAAAACTGTTTTTATATAAATACACAAATTTAATTCTTCTAATTTAACTGCGTTGTTTTATTTCTTTATTCATTATTAATTTAGAACATCTAAAAGTACGATTTTTCCTAAATTTCAACAATTTGGATGGATGTAAAATTCCAATCAAAGCCAATTGAGTTGTTTTAACGAGATCGTAGATTTTTCAGCTAAATTTAAAAAATTTGTCATTCTAATGTATTTCACCGCAATGTAATTTCAAGTGGCACAGAATGTGGTATTTATTAATAGTTTAGCTGTCTTTTTTAACATTTACTTTTCTTTCAACTCGAATATGTTCTAAAATATATTTTGTGCTTTTAATATAGCCAACAATCATTTTTTATTTTTGTCATCATACTAATTTATTAAAACCCAATCGTATTTAATAAAATTTTTTTATGGACTTTCTTAATATTTATTTCAGCGACTTTTTTCTTACCTTACACCATTCTTCCACAATTATTTCCATTTTATTTAGTACACATCTTTAAAAGTATAATTTTCCTATTTCAACATTTAATTAATTTTGGTATAATAAAATCTAAAAGAGTTTTTAAAGGTATTTTCAGTATTTAAAAGAAATTTAATGTTGGTTTCATTCGATTAACTGCAATTTCAAAAGCCGAAAAGCGATATTTGATTAATTAGTCATTGTAAGGTGTCTTAATAAATTTTACATGAGTTTTTTAATGAAATTAATAATTTGTTTTTCTTAATATCGACAATCATTATTATCATTATATGATTACAAAACCTTGTTTTTTAAGATAAAAATAAAATTTAATCACGTTCTAAATTTATACGGCGCTAATCTATAGTACAATCAATCTTCATTCATCATCAAAATATTTTAACATTAACAATTTAGAACTCCTAAAAGTACGAATTTTCCTAATTTCAACATTTCAAATTATATTTGTAAATATTAAAATTGAGTTCTTAACGTATTGATCAGCATTGACAAAATAACATGTTTCATATGTAATGCCATTTCAATAACTCAGGATAGGTAAATTTTAATAGTTTTTGATATAGTGTCTTAAATTGATGGTGATTTTTTATGAATCAATTATCATATTTTATTTTAGTACTAACCAAAGTAACGTCCTCCATTAAGCCTTTGAAACTTTTTTAAATAAAATTGGAATTTAACTTCCCTAAAGATTAAGATTAACCACTGTTTATCACATTCATAAATTTAGAACTCTTAAAAGTACGATTTTATCCTCTATATATATCATCATTAGTATTTTATTCTGCTCAATTCTAAAATAGAGTTTTTAAACGTTTTGTCTCAACGATTTTCAGCAATTTATGAAAAAATAAAGTGTTTCATTATGTAAATTTTAATTTTCATAAATTATTATCTTCAGAATACTTGCGTGCATTTCTGATAATCAGTTTTTTCTATATATCTTTTTTATTTATAGTCTTAAATTGACGTTTCTTTAATGAAATTATCATATTAATATTTATAAATGTAAATAATTTCCGGTGCTGTAAATCAGTTTTTGAAATAAAAATTGTCTTTAGTTTTATTGATATTCATCCTTTCTTAAATATTTTTATTATCTTCCATTTATTTAATTGTATGATTTAATATCCATCCAAATTATCGAATGTCTTCTTAATAACTTATAACAATTTGAATTATATTGTAATATAAAAATATGTGTATCTAATCTTATGTATTTTATAACAGTCATATATATAAAGATTAAAATGCATGTTTCATTGAATGCAATTTAAAAATCAGAATAGTGAATTTTTAATAGTTTTAGGTGTCTTAGAATGACGTTTTTTAATGAAATTCAGATATTTGTTTTATATACAAATATTTCATTTAGTTGTGAAACTGTTTTAATAAAACAATTGTAACTTCTATAATTACGCTTTTTCTTTAATTTCACATTACAACATTTGAATCTTAAAGTTCTTTTGCTAAATTTTAAATTTGAAATTATTCTGCTACATCTTAAAATTGAGCTTTTTAAAGGTATTTTCTTCAGCATTTGAAAAAATGATGTGTTTCATTATAATGCAATTTCTAAAAGCAGAAAAGTGAATTTATAATAGTTTTAGGTGTTGTTAAAATTGACATGTTTTTAATGAAATTTCCAATATTTGTTTTTATACCAAATATTTCATTAGTTGTGAAAACCTGTTTATATAAAAATTTAACTTTCTAATTACGTACGCTTTTGCTTAAATTTTTCACATTACATAATTTAAACTCTTAAAGTATGATAATCCGGGAAATTTCTAACTTTGATAATTATTTGTAAATTTTAAAAATTGAGTTTTTTAACGGTATTTTTTCGCATTTGTAAATACCAAATATTTGTGTTTCATTGAAATGCATTGTCAAAAAGCAAAACTGCGAGATTTAATTAACATGTTTTAGGTGTCCACACCACTTGCGCATTTTTTAATGGTTTCATCAGCTTTTGCTTTGGTATTTACCAATATTTTTTTGTCAGGATATTTTTCGGCCATTTTAAGGCATAAGTACGGCAATCCCTTAAATCACTAAAAAATTACATAGTTAGAACTCTTAAAGAGTATCGATTTTTCTCAATTGTCAACATTTGAGATTATGTGATAATATTTAAAATTGAGTTTTTTAACGGTCATCATCGCATTATGAAAAAATTTTGACATATAAATTGAACATGCATTTCAATAAGAGCAGAAAAGAGAATTTATTAATTAGTTTAGGTGTCTTTTAAATGATGTTCTTTTTAATTTTATTTAGCAGCTCATTTTGTTTATATACAAATTATGTTTCATTATTTGTGAGCATAACCGTGTTTTAATAAAATTTTCATATTTAATAATTCTCATTTCTTATGCATTTAAAAAAACTACACAATAGTATTTCTTAAAAGTACTTGTTTGCCTAAAAGCCCCATTTGAATTATTTGTTAAATCTTAATATTGCGTTTATAACGTATTGTTAGCATTTATGAGAAATATGTGTTCTTAAAATGCATTTTCATAAAAGCATAAAGGATGAATTTATTAATAGTTTTTAGGGGTCTTCTTAATTTGACGTTTTTTTAATGAAATTTCAATATTTTTTTTTATATACCAAATATTTAATTAGTTTGAAACTATTTTAATAATAAAAATTTAACTTCTAAAATTAACGCTTTTTCTTAAATTATTCACATTACGATAATTTCGATAACTTTAAAGACGTTTTCGCCTAAATTTCAACTGTTTGAAATTTTGTAAGATTCATAATTGAGTTTTTAAGCATGGTATTTTCAGCATTTGAAAAAATAATTGTGTTCTTTGAAATAAATTTAAAAAGCAGTAAAGTGAATTTAATAATAGTTTTTGTTTGTCTTAAATTGAAGTATCGTTAATGCAATTTCAATATCTTGTTTTTTATATGAAAATCGATGCAATAGAAATTGGATCTGTCTTAATAATATAAAATTTTAACTTCAAAAATTACGCTTTCTCTTAATTTTCACACAATTTAAACTTTAAAGTACCCATTTTTCCTAAATTTTAACACCATTTATTATTATTCTGTAAATCTTAAAATTGAGTTATAACGGTATTTTCAGCATTGAAAAATAATTGTTTTTTAAATCATTCAAAAGCAAAAAGGATATTTTATAATAGATTTTAGGTGTATTAAATGACGTTTTTCTAATGAAATTTTCAATAATTGTTGTTTTTATAGGCAATTTTTTCCGTTAGTTGTTGACAATTCTATTTAATAAAAAACCCTTTTAACTTCTATAAATTACGCTTTTTCTTAAATTTATGTCACATTAACGAAGTGTTGCGGTTTTAATTAGAACTTCTTAAATAAATTTTTTCCTAAATTTCAACATTGAAATTATTTGGTAAGATATTAAAATTGAGTTTTTACGGTATTTTCAGCATGTGAAAAAATAATAGTGTTCACTGGAATGCTATTTCAAAAAGCAATAAAGTGAATTATTAAAGTTTTTGGGTCTTTACAGACGTTTTTTATGAATGTTCTATATTTTGTTTTATATCACCAAATATTTCATTAGTTGTGAAACATGTTTTTACATAAGAAATTTAACTATGTGTTTCTTTGTTCCTTAAATTTTCACATTACATACAATTAAATCTCTTAAAAGTAAGATTTTTTCCTGATTTCCCACTCTTTGAAATTACAACATTTAGTTTCAAAATTGAGTTTTAAACGGTATATTTCAGCATTTGAGAAAAGTAATGTGTATTCATGTGAATCATGCAATGTTCAAAAAGCATGAAAAGAGAATTTTTAATTATTTTAGTGTCTTAATTGACGTTTTTAATGAAATTTAAATTTTTGTTTTATAGTTTAATTTTATTTTCTTAATTTCAATCATCATCTATAGTTCATTAGGTCAGTTCTTAAAATTGAAGTTTTTTAAGCGGTATTTTAGCATTTTGAAAAAAAACTGTGTTTCATTGAAATGCACATTTAAAAAAGCCTAAAGGCGAATTTATTAATAGTTTTTAGGTGAAATTATATTGTACCGTTTTTAATTTTTTATTTCAATATTTTGTTTTTTATATACAATAGTTTCATTAGCTTGTGAAATCTGTTTTAATAGGAAAATTTTAATTCAGAAAATTAACTTTTTCTTAAATTTTCTATTACACAATTTTAATCCTAAAGTAAGATTTTCCTAAACTTATACTTGAATTATTTGGTAATGCTTCAAAATTGAGTTTTTAACGCGGTATTTTCAGCATTGCTGAATATAAATGTTTTCATTGAATGGCAGATTTCTAATAAAGCAGAAAATTCGGAATTTTTTAGTTTTTAAGGTGTCTTAAAAATTGACGCTTTTTTTGAAATTGATTTCAATATTTGTTTTTATAGTCCGACCAAATATTTCATTAGTTTGTGAAAACCTGTTTAACTGCAGAATTTATAATTCTAAAAGATAGCTCTTATCTTAAAATCATAACGCTAAAGTGTAGAACTCTTGGTTAAGAGTACGATGTTTTCTGTACATTCAAACTTCGTGAAATTATTTTTTAAATCTTAACTTGAGTCTTTAACAGTATTTTTCAGCATTTGACAAAAATAATGTTTTCAAAATAAGGAGAATTGCGGACATATGAATACTGCAGTAGATTTGTGCAGAGCTTCAGCCATATTTTATATTGTGATCGTAAAGTAAGACTTGCTCAGATTGACACTCTAGGCCTACGCTGAGTGAGTCACACCAGAAAATACTCCGGTCGGACATCACCCTCGTAAGGAATGATTAGATGAACTAAATCTATGATCTGATATCCATAGAGAATAGATGAAAGAGCAGTGAAATACTGATGGCTGCATAAAGATGGATGGATGAATCTCGTGTGTACGATCTAAGGTGGATTCTTAAATCATCTTGAAGGTACATACCGACACTTCTAATTCTCTTACTCTTCAAGCCATAGGAATATATTTAAATACTGTTTCGCATATCAAATGGCGGTTTTTGCTAATGAAATTTCATGTGTTAGTATATTTGGTTTTTTATATAAATCTAATGGCGAAACGAAGAAGGAATAACGATCGAATTAATATGGTTTCTCTCGTATATATCAATTACCGAAGTACTGTTAATTTATTATCTATCAATTACTCATGATGCAGAGATGAAAATTTGAACAGCTAGCGTGGGATTGAGAATAATGTTAAGTTCTATGTCTTTTATATCATTTATATCACATATACTCGAATATTTATATAGGCTTCATCAGAGTGCATTACGGTAAGTGAATAAGGGTCGTTGACGATTTATAAGGGCTCGAGAGACTATATATAACATGATAAGAGATAGTGATGTTAACAATTCAAGATAGGGAGTATCTAGAAAATATCTGAAGCGACTCTGACGAAAGATAGGGATCGACTTACATAGCAGCTTAGTCATAGACATAGTATGAAATTATTTAGAGAGTTCAGTACAATAGATTCTGTGTGAAAGTTGAATTGCATTTTATCGACTATAGCTGACGTGTAATTATTATATTCGGTCATTATTTATTTACGCTATATCGCCAGAATATAAAACAGTACTACAGGTAGCTCGAGATTCATCTCATGACAGCGATCTTTCTTTATACTGGCCGGGCATATTCCTGGGGAGAAAACGATCCACGCGGTTATAATATCGGTGTTTTGAAGTATCTGAAGTACTCTGTGCAGATCCGATTTGCAGATGCAATGGAAGAACGAGGAATCAATATACCGGGTGATCCGTTAAAAGCAAAGTCCGGATCGCGGACTTAAGAAATGATGCTTGTCACGAATGGTAATTATAACTCTTTAAAATTATTAATTTTTCCTCAATTTACTCTTAAATTATTTGTTAAATCTTAAATTGAGTTTTAACGGTATATTTAGCATTTGCAAAATAATGTTTTCTATCTTTAAATGCAATTTCAAAAAGCAAAAAATGAACATATTAACATTTTTACCTGTTATAAATGAAGCTTTGCAATAAATTTCATATTTGTTTTCAGATGTCAATATTTTAATTAGTCTTGAAAACCTGTTTTAATAAAAAAATTTTACTTCTAAAAATTTTGAGCTTTCTATATTCTTATACCTTTTCTTAAAATTTTCACATTTACAAATTTAGACTCTTAAAAGTACGATTTTTCTTATTTTTCATTGAATATTTGGTAAATCTTAAATAATTGTGAGTTATTATGGAGTACCCCTACCCTTTTTCATGCATCGTTTGAAAAAAGCATTGCTTTTGACTTATGGAAATAAAATTTGAAAAAGCCGAAATATTGATTTATTATCAAGTTTTAGGTGTCTGTTATTGACGTTTGAATGAATTTCAGTAATTTCGGTTTTTATATACCAAATATTTCAGTTTTGAAAAAGATATCTTTATTTTAATGCAAAATTAATTTAAACTTCTATAATTACACTTTTTCTTAAATTTTACTACAGTGCTGCCATCTTATAAATAGTATGGCAAAAAATGTGGTTTGTATTATAAAATTCATGCTAAATTATTTTGGTAAATTTTAGAAATTCCACAGTTGGTGTAATTTTCAGCATTTGAAAACATGTGTTTCATTGAAATGCAATTTCAAAAAGCAGAAAAGAGAATTTATTAATTGTTTTAGGTGTCTTAAATTGACGTTTTTTAATGAAATTTCAATATTTGTTTTTATATACCAAATATTTCATTAGTTGTGAAAACCTCTTTTAATAAAAAATTTTAACTTCTAAAATTACGCTTTTTCTTAAATTTTCACATTACAAAATTTAGAACTCTTAAAAGTACGATTTTTCTAAATCAACATTTAAATTATTTTTTTAAATCTTAAAATGAGTCATACCGTGTATTTTCAGCATTTGAAAAAATTCTGTGTGTTTCATTGAAATGCCAATTTTCCATAAAAGCTGAAAAGTTAACATTCATTAATTAGTTTAGGAGTCTTAAAATTGACCGTTTTGTAATCGAAATTTCCAATATTTGTTTTTATATCCAATATATTTCATTAAGTTGGTGCACCGTTTTTTAAATAAAGAATTTTAACTTCTAAAAATACCGCTTGTTTCTTAAATTTTTCACGATTTACAAATTTAGAATCTTAAAAGTAGGATTTTTCTCTAAATTAAACATTTGAAATTAATTTGGAATCTAGCATTGATTATCTACGGTATTATTCAGCTCATTTCGAAAAAATAATGTTTTTTCTTCTTTACAAAGTTTCACGAAAACAGAAAAACTAATTTATCCATGTCAGGTAAAACTTTATTTTAAGTTCGTTGGTGATTGCAGAGACACTTAATAATGTTCACTATACCCAAGTATTTCATTAGTTGTAAAACCTGTTTAAATAAAAAAATTTTAATTCTAATATTACGCATAATGAGGTCAATTCTCTGATTATATCCTTACGGTACTCTTCAAAGTTCAAATTTTTGAGATTCAACATGTGAAATTAATTTGGTCAATCTTAAAATTGAATTTTTTTTAAACGTATTTTCAGCATTTGAAAATCATAATGTGTTTCATTGAAAGCAATTTCAAAAAAGCAGAATAGTGAATTTATTATTAGTTTTCAGGTGTCTTAAATTACGTTTTTTAATGAACATTCAGATATTTTGTTTTTATATACTAATATATTTTCATTTAGTTGTGAAAACTCTGTTTTTTAACTAAAAAAATTTAACTTCTAATTTTATTAAACGCTTTTCTCAAATTTTCACATTACAAATTAGAACTCTTAGAAAGTACGATTTTTTCCTTAAATTCAACATTCTGAAGATTATTTTGGTAAATCTTCGAAAATTGAGTTCTCTAACGCGTTATTCTTCAGCCATTTGAAAGAAATAATGTGTTTCATTTGAAATGCAATTTACAAAAAGCCAAAATAGTGAATTTATTAATACGTTTTCAGGGTGTCTGTAAAAGCTGAAAATTTTTAATGAAACTGTTTCAAGATTCGTTTTTATATACAAAATATTCATTATTGTGAAACCGCTGTTTTAGATTAAAAAATTTTGTAAACTTCTAAAATTACTCTTTTGCTTTAATTTTCACATTAAATTTAGAAATCTTAAAAGTATGATTTTTTCTTAAATTTTCACATTTTGAAATTATTTTGGTAAATCTTGAAAAAAGTTTTTTACGGGTTTTTCAGCATGTGAAAAAGATACAGTCTGTTTTATTGAAACTGCATATACCAAAAGCAAGAAATTCGAATTATTAATAGTTTTAAGGTGTCTTAAATTGACGGTTTTTTTAATTAAATTAAATTTAGTTATTATATACCAATATTTATTAGTCTTCAATTTTTGATAATTTAATAAAAAATTTTAACCATTTCAAGAAATACCCCTTTTTCCTTAATTTTCACATTATCAAATTTAAATGCAATGCTTCAATTTTAAAATTTAAATTACAACATTTGAATTAATTTGGTAATCTTAAAATTGAGTTTTTTACGGGTATCTTCAGCATTTGAAAAATAATATGTGTTTTAATGGTCAAATTATTCAATTGCTCAAAAAGTGCCCTCTAAAAGTTTGGTTTTAGATTTTTTTTTTTAATGTAGAAATTTTATTTTATTTTCATATACATATGATTCATTAGTTGAACTCCTGTTATATAAAAAGATTTAGACTTCTATAAATACGCGTTCTTTTTCTTTAAATTTCTACATTAAATGTTAGAACTTTAAAGTACGATCTTTTTTCTAAAGCTTTCAACATGTTTGAATTATTTGCAATACCACGGCACTAGGATATTTTAACGCCGCGATTTCTCAGCAATTCTGAAAAATTAATGTGTTCCATTGAAATGTTCTGTAAAAGCAAATAATGATTATAATATTTTAGGTGTTCGTCTTAAATTGACGTTTTTATAATGAAATTTCAATTTTTGTTTTATATACCAAATGTTTCATTAGTTGTGCAAAACTGTTTTAATAAAATTAACTTCTAAAATTACGCTTTGCTTAAATTGTATATTATAATTTAGAACTCTTAAAAAGTACGATTTTTCTAAAATTTCGAACATTTGAAGTATTGCTGGCTAAATCTATTAAAACTTGAGTTTTTAGACGGTATTTTGCATTTGAAAAAATAATGTGTTCTTAAAAATCCAATTTCAAAATGCAGAAAAGCGAATTTTATTAATGGTTTTAGGTGTCCTTAAATTGACGTTTTCTGTGGAATTTCACATATTGTTTTTATATACCTAAGATCATTTCATTAGTTGTGAAACCTGTTTTAGTAAAAAATTTTAACTTCTAAATATACGCTTTTTTCTAAATTTTCCATTACAGTTTTTGGATCTTAAAGACGCATTTTCCTGAATTCACGATTTGATTATTTGGTAAATCTTAAATTGAGTTTTTAAGGTATTTTCGAGCATTTGAAAAAATATGTGTTTCATTGAAATGCACATTTCAAAAAGCAAAAGAGAATTATTCTAATTCAGATAGGTGTCTTAATTGCGTTTTTCTATGAAATTTCATATTTGTTTTTTTATATCCAAGATGAGTTTCGTTAGTTGTGAAACCCTGTTTTAAAAAAAAATTTTAACTTTAAAATTACGCTTTCTTAATTTTTTTCCCAATACGCAAAACCCTAGCTCACTACAGACTTAGTCCCTATACATCCACCAAGGATTTAATTACATCAGCCACCTTCCTACCATTCACAACTTTCATACTACACTCTGCATTATCCGTTCCATGTTCATCCAACATATATCCAAAATATATAAACTCATACACTTGTTCCAGTTGCTCACCATCTAACATAACTTCACACCGCGGCCTCCCCTCACACTACTATAACCTCATGTTATGGTGTGCAATGCACACCAGGTATATAATTAAAGAGTAGAACCCTTCAGAGATTAAATAATAAATTAAAACTAAGAGATTAAAGTAATATAAAATAGTCACCTTAATAAGAAAAAAAATGGGATTAGAATATTCCTCAGCACGAAGTATCCATCATCATCTGACACGCAAAGAGAGTATTTCGGCCTTTTCCTAAGGGAGTTCTATCGTCTCAGGAACTCCGCGGGGTATGTCGAACAATTACGCACGATTGTGAAATTGTTACTCTATGTGATCTTTTACTAAGAATGTAATTATTTATGTCTACTTTGGAGGGGAAAGGAAAGCTGTGTAAAATTAGTCTTTAATTACTATTTGCAAAATTGACTAGATAGCTCACTTCTAACACGTGACTGATACTTGACAATTAGAATGTTAATACAGAGAATCCTTTAATTTTATGGAAGTATTTGAATAAATAACTAAGAGAAATAAATACATAGATCCAAACCACGGAATCGGAATTCAATTAGGAAAATTATATCTACAGATTAAATCAATTTTTATAACTAAAGATAAACTGAATAAATCTCATGAACACGAGATAGATAATTCACCATGATTAAATATTTACAGAAGCATAAACACTAGAAACCACGGATTATACCAGAAGATTATATACATAAATATTTATCCTTATTACAGAAAGAAAAACCGAGAAAACAAAGAAAACTATTTTAATTAGCACAGAATCTTTATGAGGAAATTACTAATATCTTATTCATAATTTATTCTGCTAAATCTTATTTATGATTACTCCTAGATCACGGAGCTACTACAGTTACAAAAACGATTATTATTATGATTGCGGTTACTTAACGAAAAACAAATAATATCACAGAGCTGGTTCGAGAGCGGGAGGGTTATTAATTATTCTATAAATCTAAATTTTAATATATTCCCACTATCAATCATATTACACTTTCAGATAGGTTTGTTTACAAATACTTAACTTAAGTTATGATAAAGTTCTTTTCATTTACTACAAACTAGAAATTCACACAAAGACAAAAAACTGGAGACTAAAAACTAAAACTCGTAACTGGAAACAAAACTAAAAATCGCAACCAGACATTAAAAACCTTGTAGAAGATTTTAACACAATTACTTTTATGCTCAATTCATTTAAGTAAATATTTTATTTTAATGTTCTATTTTAACTTTAGATTAAATATACTTTATTTTAGTTTTTGACATAATTCATTTTATCTTATTAATTTTTATATTAACTTACCCTATAAGAATCGGGGAGGGGTTTTGATTTATTCAGATTTGACAAATACAATCTTCTATACTGTTACAACGGATTGAGACTGCAATAAACTATTTCTTGTAAACTTTTATACTAAAGATCAAAGTTAAACTATTTCTGTCATTTATACCATTATCATTTCTTAAGAATATTATCACATAAAGGTTATAACACTGACCTCAGAAATCTTAAGAAAATTATTGGACTGCTTTCATTTATTCTGACAGTCCATACAAAATAATATTATTGGCCCTACAATATAATAATCGGACCAACCTATGAGATTTTAACTTAATTTATTAAACAATTATAATCATTCAAAGATTTAACTAAGGGGAAGATATAAAGAAAAGTTAGTAAACATTATCAAACATTAATTATTTTCATAACTGAATTTTTATTTAAAGGATGGCTTCAGAATGACCTCATATAATCTTTCTTTAAATTCGCATATTCTAAATTACTCGCGGGAAAGTTAAGGAACAATAATCGCCCTTACACTTATTCTTATCTACATTTACTTTCAAACCCTTCCCATTACACACCCTGCTCAACCCCTCTACCTAGGGTTGTGAAAAAAACGGTTTTTTTTAATTTGTTTTTTTTTTTAAAAAAACGTTTTTTTTTTTAAAACAAAATGTTTTTTTTTGTTTTTTTTTAAAATTACCTCTTTTTATGTATATTAAAGATGTTTTAAATATACAGCAGTACGGAATACCCCTTTCTAGGCTAAAATTATTGACTTTTATTTATTTATTTTATATATATATATATATATATATATATATATATATATATATATATATATATATATATATATATATATATATATATATATATATATATATATATATATATATATATATATATTATATATATATATATATATATATATTATATATATATATATATTATTATATATATTATATATATATATATATATATACTGATCAAAAAAAGGATGGTATAACAGGAGGCTTTGGGGTGCGGGAGAAAATGAGATGGTAGGAAGGTGATTGATTTCTGTGAGGGGAGAGGTATGTGTGTAAGTAATCCTTTCTTTAAACACAAGAATATCCTACAGTATACTAGAGTTGTGTAGGTAGAGATGGGATCGAAGTGAAAAGTATGATTGATTTTGTGTTGGCTGAAGAAGGAGATGTTGAAAAATGTGTTAGATGTTAAATCAGTGAAGGGGTTTAGGAATGGGATTATCGGATCATTATGTTGTAACTATGTAAAAT
>JABUQX010088329.1:25000-31403 GCA_015478945.1 Trachelipus rathkii
TTCACGCTGAGGACTGTTCTCACTCAAAACCATAACCTTACTCTATCTCATCGTTTACTTTCAAACCCTACCTTTTACACACCCCCTGCCAAATCTCTTTACCAAATCCTCTCAAACTCTCTTCAGATTCGCCACACAAAACCCAAATCATCCGCATATAATAGTAGGGCACCCTCCACTCATCTCCATTCCCATCATTCTAACACCATTTCTGCCACCACCCACCTCTAATTCTTTCATAACCCATCCATATACAATTGAAATTAACCAAGGAGACATACACCACCTGTCTCACTCCGCCTATTAATACTAAACCAATCACCTTTGACACCATTTATTCTTACAGACGCCTCACTATCGTCATCCATACTTTTGATTCCATTCAGAAGCCTACCACCAACACCATATATCACTAACACCTGCCATAGAGCTTCCCTATTAACCCTACTCATACGGGCTGTTGGCAAATCCATAAAACTAGATACATTTATTCTTATTCTCCCTCATTTTCTCAATCATTTGTTTCAATGTAAAGATTTGATCCAAGCATCCTCTACCACTCTCAAACGCTCCTTGTTCTTCACCAATAAGTCCTTCAGTCACTCGACGCACTCTTTCGACTAAAATACCAGCATATATCTTCCCTATAACATTCAATAAACTAATTCCCCTAAAATTCCTACATTTCCCCTTTTCTCCATTACTAATGACTAAGTCTTGAGTGCGCTAGGGTCTTACTTGAGGGTATGTTGTTACCTGTGTTAATGTGTAGTTGTGAGACTATGGTCTGGAATAAGAGCTATAATTCTAAAGTACAATGTGTTCAGATGGACAATCTTAGGGGCGATTTGGTGTGAGAAGAATTGATAAAATGAGGAATGAACGTATTAGAGAGTTGTGTGGTGTGAAGAAATTAGTAAATGAGAGAATAAATTAAAGTACGTTGAGATGGTTTGATCATGTGAAAAGGATGGATGATAGTCGGTTGGTTAAGCGGAAGTATAGCGGTGAGTGTGCTGGGAATCTACCTGCTGGGAGATCGAAGAAAAAAGTGGATTGAGTCAGTAACGCAATGTCTGGAGTAGAGAATGTGAGTTTGGCAGAGGCGAGAAGAAATGTGCATAATAGGAGTGAATATTGGGGTTTTGTGAGGGGGTATGGTTGTGGTCCACCTGGGCCAAGGGATGAACCCCAAATTGACGAGATGCCATAGTGATGGTCCGCTGCAGTCCCGTGAAGCTCTAGGGTGAATTTTCTGACTGCGACGAGTTCTCTCTAAAAGGTGTAAAGGGGACGGTAGGGCTGGGCTTTCTTTTCAACTTTTATCATATTCTTCTATATACTTTCTTGTTTCCGGTGCATGTTACGCACCTTATCCCCAGTCTTGGGGAGAGAAGGTGAGTGGTGGTGGTGATGATGATGATATACAGTCACATTGCTCACATCAAATTCTAATTCAAAATGTAAATTTGTTATTTAATATAAATGTATTCATATTGTTTAAAATAAATAAATAATTTAATTTTTGACGCTCGCGCACATACATACACGCTATGGGCCTATAGGGGTGCAACTTATAATTAATTTCGTCTTAGAGGTACGCGATCAAAAAAGTTTGGGGATCGCTGTATTTAAGGAATTGGATTGTAGTCGTTGTAAAAACAATTTTTTTCAAAAATTAACATCTCTACTCATAGTTTCCGATTCTGTTCTCGCTGATCTGGACAGAATTTCCGGGTGGGGTCGTCTCAACCTTGTGAAATTTAATTCTTTAAAACCCCAACTTCTACAAATCTCCCTCTCTAAGACACCTTCTAACTTTCCTATCTCTTTCGACGGTTCTCTCGTCTCTCCTGTTGACAATATAAACATTCTTGGCCTTAACATAAACAAAAAAATGTCTTGGAAACCTCACATCACAACGGTTGCTAGGGTGGCCTCAAAGAAACTGGGAGTTCTGTTCAGACTGCGTGACTTTTTTTCCTCTTCTCAGTTGCTCCAGCTATACAAGGGTCTCATCCGCCCTTGTATGGAGTACTGCTCTCATATCTGGGGGGGCTCTGGATTTTCACCCGGCTTTTGAAAAACTAGGGTCGAGATCAACAAAAGGCTTATAAACTGCCCTGTACTTTCTAGTTCACTTGACCTCTTATCTTTGCGGCGCGATGTTGGTGCTTTATCTCTTTTTCTATAGGTACCCGTAGCGGCAAGTGCTCCGAGGCACTTTCACTCGCGTAACCACCAACTTTACGAACGTCTACGAAGCACAAGGGGTGCTGTTTGGCACTTGAGTTTTGTGTTGATATTTATAACCCAGGCTTTTTTGCTGCGGTGCTTCCTTCTTTCCTGCCACCTCTGTTCTGCTGGAATTCTCTTCCATCTTTGTTTCCTGCTGAATTTATCTCCATCCTTTAAAGCCCTGCGTCTGTGCTCATCCTGCGTAATTTGCGTTAGATGAATATTTGAGGCGTTCAACACCCCCTCCTTGAATAGGGCTTGCCCGTGAGCGGGGTGTCAAGTGTAAAAAAAAAAAAAAAAAAAAAAAAAAAAAACAAAAAAAAAGTTAGAGGAAATGTCTACATGCAATGAAATATAGGTTTTAAGAGGTACTTTTCCAAAAGGAAATAAATTCCGATACTCCTTTTATTATTATTATTATTATTATTATTATTATTATTATTATTATTATTATTATTGTTATTATTATTATTATTATTATTATTTATTAACAACCTTTAATTTCATTTTACTTTCTGGTGCAGGATAATCATGAGTCGTCTTTGAATTTTTCTTTACTGCTTCCTGTGACGTCATTCATCAGCCAATCTCTGTGTAGCAAAGAGTCTTTCATGTCACTCCTGTCGTCTGGTCAGCTCACTAGCAGATCATCATTTTCCATTCCAAATTGTCCTCTTCCATTTAATAAGGTTTGTCCCTTATAATGTTTCAAATGTGTTTCTCTTTTGTGCAAGTATAATTCTGTGCAATGATAGAAACGATCTTTTTTTTTTTTTATTCAAGGTTTCTTGATATTCTTACTCGGGAAGGGAATCTAAGCGTCGTTGAGTTAGTTGAAGAAACCGCATCACTTTATGGCCAGTCATTGCATCATCATCATATTTGCTTGCTTGCTAAGATGGTGAGATGTTTATTATCATTAGTAGTGGCAGTAATCATTATTATTATTATTATTATTATTATTATTATTATTATTATTATTATTATTATTATTATTATTATTATTATTATTATCACCCACCTTCTCTCCCCAAGACTTGGGGTAAGGTGCGCCAAATGCAGAAAAGTAGTAGAATAATATGACGCAAATCGAAAAGTAAACTCAGCCTTACCGCCCCTTTATAAATTTTAGTGAGAACTCGCCGCAGTCAGAAAAATCCACCCTAGAGCTACACGGAACCGCGACGGACCCTCACTATGACATCTCGTCAATGTAGAGCTCTTCCCTTGGCCTAGGTGGGCCACAACCATAACCCCTCACAAAACTTCGCCATTCACTCCTATTATGCACCTATCTTCTGACCTCTGTCAAACTCATATTCCTCTCCTCCAGGCATTCCTATACTGACTCGATCCACCTTTTCTTCGGTCTCCCAGCCAGTCGATTACCTATTATCATTAATCCTTTCTACATGACCAAACCATCTCAATGTACTTTCATTTATTCTCTCATTTACTAATTTATTCACACCACACATCTCCCTAATGCGTTCATTCCTAGAGTTATCAATTCTTCTCACACCTAGCACGCCCCTAAGATTGTCCATCTGAAAACATTATACTTTAAGTCTATACCTCTTATTCCAGAATATAGTTTCACTACTATACTTTAATACAGGTAACAGCCTACCCTCATGTAAAACCTTAGCGCACTCAAGACTTCGTCCTTTTACATCCACCAAGGATTTAATTGCTCCAGCCACCTTCCCACCATTCGCAACTTTACTACTACACTCTGCATCATCCGTTCCCTTTTCATCCATCATATATCTTAATTATTTAAACTCACACACTTGTTCCGGTTGCTCACCATCCAACATAACCACACCTAGGACTATCCTCACTCACAACATAACCTTACTCTTATCTACGTTTACTTTCAAACCCCTCCTTTTGCATGCTTTACCAAATCCCTCAACCAATCCTCTCGAACTCTCTTCAGGTTCGCCACACAAAACCAAGATTCGCATATGATAGGGAGGGTACACTCCACTCTCTTCCATTCTCTGTCATTCTAACACCTTCCCCTGCCACCCCCACCTCTAATTCTTTCATAACCCCATCCATATACAAATTGAATACAAATGGCGACACATCCCTGCCTCACTCCGTTATTAATATTAAACCACTCACTTTCAGCTCCATTTATTCTTACACACGGTTCACTATCGTCGTTCATACTTTTAATTCCATTCAGAATCCTACCACCAACACCATATTTCACTAACACCTGCGATAGAGCTTTCCTATTAACCCTATCATACGCCTGTTGCAAATCCATAAAACCTAAATGCAATTTATTCTTCTCTCATTTTCTCAATCATTTGTTATAATTTAAAGATTTGATCCACACATCCTCTACCACTTCTAAGCGCTCCTTGTTCTTCACCAATCAGCCCCTCAGTCACTCGGCGCACTCTTTCGACCAAAATACCAGCTTATATCTCCCTTACAACACAAAAAACTAATTTCCCAATAATTCCTACAGTTACCCTTATCCCCCTTACCTTATATAAGGGTACTATTACTTCTCTCCTCCAATCCCTGGGAACTATACCCTCCATAAAAGCTTTGTTACACAACTTACAAATCCACTGAATCGCCATCTCGCCTCCGTTCTTGATCATTTCACCGGTAATTTCATCTATACATGCATACATGCAGATTTACCATTCTTCAGCTTTCTCATGCTACCCATTACCTGCTCCTTAACAATGACCTCGTCCTCAAAATGCCTATTCCTTCCTGCACCATCAAACCCGCACACATTCACTATCACCTCTTCATTCTTGCCAATGTTCTACAGATTTTCGAAGTGTTCCCTCCACACTCTCCTCACATAAATTTCCTCATTTACGAAAGCACCATCCTCTTCATTATTCTACGCAGATTGCACTTATTCTCATTCTTAACCTTTCGCGCTTCCTTCCAGAAGAGCTTCCTATTCCCTTATAAGTCTCCAATTCATCCTCTTCCCAAGCTGTTCATTCACCTCTTTTTTTTCCTCCTGCGCATGCATCTTTTAGTATTCCTTTTTTCCTCCTTATATAATTTCAAACATCTTTCTTTTGAAACCTCATCTTTGGGTTTTAGTACATTCAACTCTCGTTTTTACTTTTAATCGCTTGCATCACCTCTTTATTCCTCCACTCACTGTTAACATTCTTACTTCCTACTTTAGCACGTCCACATACTTCTTTTGCACTACTAACAACCGTTTCCTTCGTTTTCTTCCAAATTAATTCAGTTTCACCTTGTTCACATTCAACTGATTTATTTGCAAGCGCTCTTAAATACTTATCCTTATTACCTTGTTCACTTAACTTCTCACTCTTAATTCTAACCACTTCCTTCCTTATCACCTTCCTATCCATCCAAGCCCCTTCTAACTTAATTTTACTTAAAACAACATAATGATCCGATAATCCCATTCCTAACTCCCTCACTGATTAAATCCAACCCCATTATTCATTCCATCTTCACCAACACAAAATCAATCATGCTTTTCACTTCGATACCATCTCTACATACACTAACTCTAGTATACTTATGAATACTCTTTTGTTTAGAGAAAGTATTACTTATACACTTACCTCTCTCCTCACAGAATCAATCACCTTCCCACCATTCTTATTTTCTCCCGACACCTCAAAACCACCTGTTATACCATCCGTTTTTTGATCACCTATCCAACCATCTCAATATACTCTCGCTTTATCTCTCATTTACGCTTTTTCTCACATCACACAACTCTCTAATGCGTTCATTCCTCCATTTTATTCAATTCTTTCACATCTACACGCCCCCAAGATTGTTCATTCTGAATCTTTGTATATTCTTAGATCTAATATCTCTTATTCCAGACCATACATTAACACAGGTAACAGCATACTCTCCTGCAAAACCCTAGCGCACTCAAAACTTAATCCCTTCACATCCACCAAGGGTTTGATTGCACCAGCCACCTTCCTACCATCACTACTTTCCTACTACATTCTTCACGATCTGTTCCCGTTTCATCCAACATATAACCTAAATATTTAAACTCAGAAACATGTTCCAGAGGCTCACCATCTAACATGACTTCTTACCGCGTACTCTCCTCACTCACTCAGTAACTTTATCTTATCTTTGCGTTTATTCTTCAAACCTCCCTTTTACACTT
>JABUQX010088330.1:2500-22500 GCA_015478945.1 Trachelipus rathkii
AGCAACGCTGAGGCAGCGCCTGGAGGGTTTTCTGAAGGGGTTAATAGCTGTCGCAACCATCGTTTCAACATGTCAACATGCTCAATTGGGTTTAGTGTAGAGAGATGTATGCTTGTCATCCAGATGTCCTGATTTTGGACCATCGATAGGTGTTCGGTGATCATCTTGCCTCTTGTGCTCTGGCGTTTGTCATGCATTAGAAGCGAATCCGTCCAATGTAGAGGGATATGGCAGCGACATACGGGTCGGATGTTGGCAGTATGTACCGTGTGGCGGTTAGGAAACGACATCTAGGACGTGCAACCTCTTCACCCGTTAAGAGTATTTCCCTCAGACATGGAGAGAGATTCCTCCTTTAAAAATGGATGTAAGGCATATTTCACGTGTCGCGTATTCTTTTTCATTAGGTCCTCGATAGTCTGTTGGTCGCGATCGGAGGTGTAGAACTGGACGATTGGATTTTCATCGTAATGAGCACATTTGCCATGTAAACTGTTTATGTAGGTATTCCAGGAAAATGCTGGTTTCGCAACTGTCACGATGCTCCGCCCTGGTGTGTCGTGTCCTATGACCAGGCCTCCTTGCTGTAAATTATGTTCGCGATAGCGTTGATTTGTAACTTATATTATACCTACTGACGGGTCACATGTACCTCCGGCCTTGCTGCTTTTGAAAGTTCTTCTGTGTTGTATGGTGTCGGTATCTTTAAGGACCTAACATACGCCTTTATAACTGGTAATTCAATAGCTAGTCGTGGCCGTAGTCTTCGCTGCAGGCAACATGCGTGTCGCAGGGTATCGTGTGTTACGATCCAAGACCTGCAAGTGGTTGTGTGTTATCACAACCGTCGACGAGGTTCAGATAACCGCACCGGTTAGCAACTTATCATGTGTTAGTGTGCGCAGTCCTTTCATGGTTGTAGTGTATTCTATTAACTCTTGCGATGACCTGTCCGACGTACCCCAATTATAAAGCTGGAGTTACATGGTTTGTATTTACCTTAATTATAGCATGGCTGGAACTCCTATCACACCTCCACATTATTACAGCCGGCGTTTGTAGTATCTTGTGGGCATAGATGCTATGTTATTTGCATAAAATGTTACACAGCGTTCTGGTTCTTTCTGTAACCTGTTAACGTCATATGAACCAGTAGTTGCGATCTTTTGACGAGTAAGTATATTATATATATATTATATATTTATATATTTAATAATATATATATATATTTTTATATATATATAGTATATTATAGTTATATATATATATATAATAAATTTTTTATATTATTGATATATATATATATGTATATTTATAATATATATATATTATATTATATTATATATGTAATATATATATAATATTATTGGGCACGATCCGGTTGCGGGGTTGTCATTGGATGTTCGGCAGAATCCTCAGCCGGGATACATTTTAAACGTAATATATTCTATTACAGGTGTATATATTATTATATAATATATATATTTATGAGTGGTATTATTATATATGTTATCTCATAGATTCATAAAATTATATATTTATATTTTTTATATATATTTAGTTTATTATATTTTAGTTATTATATATATTAAAAAGCATATATTATTTAATATATATATATATATATAATTATATATTATTATATATAATATACTATATTTATATATATATATTATATATTATATATTATTATATATATATATATATATATATAAATATATATATTCCATATATATATATTATATATATATATCATATATATTTATTATTTTTATATTATAGTAATATATATATTATATATATTATATTTAATTATATTTATATTTATAATATATATATATATATATATATATATATATATATTATATATATATATATATATATATATTATATATATTATATATATTAATAAATATATATCATATATATTATATATATATATATATATATATATATTCATTATATAATAATATATATTATATATATATATATTATATATATTATTATATATATATATTATTTATATTATATATCTATATACTATATATATATACTATATATATATATATATATTATATATATTATATATATATATATTACTTATTATATATATATATTTATATATACTATATATGTATATTATTATATTATATATTCTCTCCGTAATTTAAATACATTATTAAAATTAATAAAAAAATTTATTAATAATTTAATAAAAAATTAAATAATTAAATGCTTAGGTAAGGCAATAAAGCTTATAATTAAATGTTTTACGATATTCAGAACTTCAACTTTAAGCGTTAATGGGATAATTTCTTTCTATATATATTATATAACTTTTCGGATATATATATATATTGTATATTATATTATATATATACTATCTATTATTAATATATATATACTAATATATATATATATATATATATATATATATATATTATTATATTTATTATATTATATATATATATATAATCTATATATATATATATAATATTATATATATATATATATATATATTTATATATATTTATATATATAATATATATATATATAGGTGAAATGTATTGCAGTGTTAATGTAAAATGTATAATATATGTCGTTAATAAGAATGTCAGAGAAATAAAATGGTGAGGAAGAAGGAGGGAGGTGATGGATGTATTTTATAGAAGTAGTGTAAATATGAATTTGTTCGCGTGTTGACTGATATAACAGATTTAATAAGGAAACGGTGAATGAATTATGTGTGGTGTGAAATATACGTGTACTGTGATTGAGAAGGAATGAGAGGGAAAGAGGAGTTTGCGATATGCTGATAGTGACCTGTGGTAAGAGCTAATGGTGGATTTGATTGTGTGAGGCTAGACATTCTAAAGGTTAAGATTTAAGTTTGAACAATTGTTGTTAAGTGTATGCGTGGTTGTGACATTGGTCCATTTCTGAAGGTTGATCGTTTTTGAGAAGAGTGCGATTTTGCTTGCATAATTGAATAATGTTTTGGATCGTGGTGAGTAGGAGTATTTAAGATTTGATTGTGTTGGCTGACTAAATGGTTGGATAGGCGATCAAAAAAGGGATTTGTAAAGGTATCGTTTGGTGGTGTCTGAGAAATGAGAATGGTTAGAAAGGGGAATTTGGTTTTTGTGAGGAGAGAGATATGTGTGTAAGTGAAATTTTTTTCTCACATAGTAGTATCATAAGTATATTCTCATGAAGTTGTGCTGTGGCGAGATGGTATTTGAAGTGAAGTATGATTGATTTTGGCGTCGGTGAAGAAGGAGATGTTGAAGTATGAGTTGGATGTTAAATCAGTGGAGGGGGTTAGGGGTGGGATTATCGGATCATTGTGTTGTTTTATGTAAAAACTTAATGGTGAGCTTGGGTGGAGAGGAGGGTGATAAGAAAGGAATGGGGAATTAAAAGTGAGAAGTTAAGTGAAGCGATTAATAATGTTACGTATTTAAGGCGCTTGGCAATAAATTAGTTAAATTATGAACAAGATTGACGCTGAACAAACCTGGAAGCAATGAAGGAAGCGTTTGTTTAGTAGTGCAAAAGTATGTGTTGTTTCTAAAGTTGGAAGTAAGATGTTTACTGTGAGTGGTAGAATGAAGAGGTGATGCGAGGGGTTAAAAAGTAAAAAGAAGCGTGGCTGAATGTACTAAAAGCAATGATGAAGTTCAAAAGAAATTTGTTTGGAATTATATAAGTAGGAAAAAGAAATACTAAAGGTGGCATAAGTATTAGAAAAGAAGGAGGTAATGATCAGTTTGGAAGGAAGATGATGGGGATTACCAAGAGAATAGGAAGCTCTTTTGGAAAGAAGCGCGAAGGTTAAAATGAGGATAAGGGGAATCTGCTAGAATAATGATTGGGATGGTGGTTTTGTAATGATTAAAATGGATGTGAAGGAAAGTGGTGGAGGGAACCTTTGAAATTGATAACATTGGCAGTAATGAGAAGTGATATTGAAAGTGTGGTGGGTTAATGGTAAAAGAGGATAGGTTATTTTGGGGATGATATATAATCAGAAAGAGTGAGAAGTTAAAGATGGTAAATTGCAGGAACGATGGATGGTGAAATGATAAAGACAAATATAATATAAAATATATATTATATATATATATATATATATACTATATATATATATCTATTAATATATATATTATTTTATTATAATAATATTATATTATTATATTACAATATATCATTATATATATATATTATATATATTATATATATAATATATTTACTATATATATATTATATATATATCTTATATATTATATATATATAATATATATCTATATTATTATTATTAATATATTTAATATTATAATATATATATATATATTAATATATATATATATATATATATATATATTATATATTATATTATATATATATTATATATATATATATATATTATATGTATATATATAATATATATATATATATCTATATATATTATATATTATATATTATATATATATTTATATAATATATATATATATATATTATATATATAATATATTATACATATATATTTATTATATATAGTTTATACGAATATATACTTAATAGAACCTGGAACAAATTTTCATTTTTAAGATTTAAAGAATTCTTGAAATTCTTTTAAATTTATTTGTTTTTGAATTTAATTTAAGTTTCAATTCTCCTTTTGAATAAGGATTTTTTTTTTTTGTTTTTGTTTGTTTTTCTTTTATTTTAGATTTAGTTTTATTATTGTACTTAAGTTTTCGATTATTAACTTTCAGAAAATCACTAAAGTTTTATAATAATAACTATATCTAATTAATAATAATAATAATAATAATAATAATAATAATAATAATAATAATATAATATATAAATAATAATATAATAATATAATAATAATCATAATAATAATAAAATAATAATAATAATATATAATATTATAATATAATATTTAATATATAATAATAATAATAATATAATAATAATAAATATAATAATAATATAATATAATTAATAATTAATATAATAATATAATAATATAATAATAATAATAATATAATAATAATAATATATATTAATAAAATATAATAATAATAATACTAATACTAATAATAATAATAATATATAATATATTAATTAATAATATATAATAATAATAAAATATAATAATAATATATATAAATAATAATATAATAATAATAATATATAATAATGATATAATGATAATAATAATATTCATAATATATAATATAATATAATAATAATAATAATATAATAATATACTATATATAATTAATATATAATAATATATAATAATAATAATATAATATATAAAATATAATAATAATAATAATATTAATAATAATAATAATAATAATAATATAATGATAATGATAATGATATGATAATGATAATGAATGATAATGATAATGATATAATAATAATAATATATTTAATAATAATAATTATATAATAAATATAATATTAATAATAATATAAAATATTAATAATAATAATAATATATAATAATATATATAATAATAATATAATAATATAATAATATAATATATAATAATATAATAATAATATAATAATTATTAATAATACTAATTAAATAATAATAATAAATTAAATAATATAATAATATGAATATAATAATAATAATAATAATAATAATATTAAATTATAATAATAATAATATTTAATAATAATAATAATAATATATAATTATATATAATATAATAATATAATAATAAATTAATAATAAATAATATAATCATATAAAATATTAATAATAATAATAATATTAATATAAAATAATATAATAATAATAATATATAATAATATAATATAATTAATAATAATAATAATAATAATAATAATATATAATAATAATAATATAATAATATAATATAATATAATCATAATCATAATCATAAATCATAATCATAATCATATATCATATCATAATAATAATATATAATAATAATAATTATAATAATAATAATAATAATATAATATAATAATAATAAATATATCAATAATATAATAATAATTAATATAATAATAATAATTAATAATATTAACTTGATCCCTTCAATGCGCTTTGATTTATAGCACCTTTTTTATCATACAGTGCTAAGGTTTGACTAATGCAAACCTATGGCTTGAGTTTGATCATATTATCATGTATCTAGTATCTCGATTATTTCTATGCAATAATAACGTATTAATGATGTTAAGCTCTTTAACTTGAAAGTTTCTTTAAATATAAAAAATACAGAGGTAAAATTTTTTCATAACAGTCTTTTCTGTCCGACAGTACTGTTTTTTTATTGTTTTTTTTTTCCTTTTTACAGAATATTGTATTATTTTCTAATTTGCATTTTAAAATACGGCAAAATTTTTTCGTTCATGTGATGCCGATTAGCGTATATGTTTCTGATATATAGCAATTCTTGGATAGGAGAACACTTTGCGACGGAGAATAGGTTATCAAGAAGAGAATTTTTTAATATGCATTATAATTTTTTATTATGTAATGAACCTTAAAGGAATTCCGTAAGATGATGAAACTCATTGTAAAATAATGAAATATACATATATTATCTTATATTTATATTATATATTATATATATATATATTATTATATATATATATATATAATATTATATATATATTATATATATATATTATTATTATATATAATATATATATTATATCTATATATATATTATATATATATATATATTATTATATATATGATATATATAGTATATATATTATTATATATATATATTATATATATATATATTATATATATTATATTATATATATCTAATATTTATATATATATATATATATATGGTATATATATATATATATATATATATATATATATTATATATTATATATATTTTATATTATATTATATATATATCTATTATTTATATATATTATATTTATATATTATATATTTATATTTTATATATATATATATTATATATATTTTATATATTTATTTATATATTATATATATTATATATATTATTATTATAATATTATTTTATATATATATTATATACATTTTTTGTTTTTTAAGGGTTACATGCAAACATCGAACCGAATTAATAATAATTAATTTAAAACACTATATTTTAATTAGAAGGGGGGAATTATTTAAAATACACAAACTAAATTAAAATGACTGTGCTGACGTTTCGTTCAACATTACATGTTGACCTCTTCGGAGCAAGAAGAAGAATGAATGATTTTCAATAATTTTTTAAACTAATGAGATGCGAATGTGAAAAAAAAAAGAAAAAAAAACAAGCACAAGGTACAATCAAAAAAACACTAAAATGTATTATTTCTATGGATCTATGTATTGGAGGATGTTGGCAGGTGTACGATGAAGAAAGCATTTTTCTATTTAAAGTGGATTCAATAATTTGATTGTAGTTTTTGTCAAAATTAAAAATCTGCGAAATATTATAGTTGGATAATGTTGATTAATAAGGCTTCCATATAGTTTATTTAAGTTCTTGATTTAGAGTTGAAAACTGAAGATTGAATCTTCAATTAATATTTGAGCTTGTTTATATGAGATATATGTTGAGTGCTTATGGTTTATCTTTTTATGTGTTTGCTATGTTTTGATTTAGTCGAAAGGTAGTGTTTTAAAGTTCCTAATTAAATTTTGCTGCAACAACGCATGGAAACTGTATACTCTCGGACGGTTCAGATTTAAGTATTATTATATGACTAAGAATTACGTTTTGGCAAGTATAGGAAAATTGAGATTAAATGAATATTGCATACATTTTGCAATAGTAAATTTAAGTTTGGAATAAAGAATATGAAAAGGGGATTATTTTTGTTGAGGTAGGATGAATATAGGGAGTATTAAATATTATTGAAAAATTGATTCTTTTCTTTATTATATTGTCTTGTTATGGTATGTAAGGTATATCCAAGAGAGAGAAATTGATTATAGATTGTGTTGATTTCATTTCTATAATATAAGGGATCTGTAAATTTAATGGAACGTAAAAAAGTATTATATATAATGTTTTGTTTGATATATTGTGGATGATAGCAAAATGAATGCACATATTGGTTGCAAAAAGTTGGTTTTCTATAGATATTAAACGTTAATAGGTTATTATGTTGTGTAATTTGTAAGTCTAAAAAGGAAATTTTTGCATTATTAGGGGTCTCGAAAGTAAATTTAATTGATGGGACTAAACTGATCAAGTTATTAATGAAGGATTGGATCGGAAAATTATTAGGAATGATTGCAGTACGTCTTATAACGGTAACAAGGATGTTATTTTGTGGTATATTTAGGAATTGAGGGAAGAGACGGATTTTCTTTTAAATTCAAGATAGAGACAGCGTGACAGGAATTAAGTATTTCCATGCAGGTTCCAAAGATTTATAATATTGGTTATTAAAAGAAAACACGTTTTGTTTCATACATATATTTATCAAAGTTATGAAATTATTTGAGGAAATAGGAAGATCGATATTGTCGAGGTTTAATGAGAGAAAATTCAAAAAATGGGGGAGGGGGACATTGGTAAATAGGCTAACTATATCGAAACTAATCAGAGAATGGTCGGTGGGAAGATGGTTGCCGATTTTTTGTTTAAATTGTTGCGAATTTTTAATATGGGAGTTCGAAATATTGCCAGCAAAGGAATTAGGAGTTTAGTGAGCCATTTTTTAAGTTTAGTAAAGTTATCATTTTTACAAGATATAATTGGTCTTAAATGGCAATTAATTCTCTTTATGCTATTTGGGCACACAGTAAAATATGCAATGAAGGTTTAAACTGTACATACTTTGCATAGTATGGTAAAAGTAATCCTTGAAATGATTTTTAAATACATAGGCTGGGATTAAGCAGGACTTTCTTCAAGTAATGCATAGTATCCTGTATGTAATAACAAAGATTTTAACTATTTTATGTGGAATATCCATAATCAAATACAGCCTCTTATCAGCTTTTTTATAATTATATATTTGTTTGATTTTTAGCCTGTGTATATGATTTTGTTAGCGCTAACGAGGTTTAAGTTTTTGTTTTTAAATTTATTTGTTATTATTGCCACTATGGTTTCTTATCTTAATATTGAAACGGTTAGGAGCTTGTTCTTTTTCGTAATGCCAGTTGAAAAACCTAACTCAGACCGAGTAAGGTAAATTCGTTGTCGTTAGGTGTATATGACGATAGATTATGCACTATATTCGGATTGGAGAATTTTTTCCATTTGGAATTCTGAAATAATTGTGTTATTTTATTTTTTAAGTGCTGCTTTCTAAGTGTTATGTATGCATGAATTTATAATATTGATGGTGTTAACGAAAAACCTAGGTGGCAATAATGCACGTAAGCGACCGTATAGATGGTAGCAACAATCAAATAAGTAATTAGTTTCATGACGTAAGATATCGATACGATTAATAAGTATAATTCTATATATATCGGGGAAAGGTTCTTGTTTGAAGTTACAATAGGTATTAGGTATCATTGATTTGGGAATTACTTTTTCCAGAATACATCTTAAATTATTGACTTTGGCATCACGGAATCCTTCTGTTTTTCGGATTTCAGTGCGTTTATTGTAACGTTGCAAAAAATCAGAGCGATTTGGACGAGAGAGTCTTGAAAATTACCGGTTTGATATATATAAAATATATATATTTATATAATATATTATATATATATTATATATATATATTTATATATTTATATATTATATATATATTATATATATATATATATAATATATATATATATTATATATATATATTATATATTATATATTATATATAATATATATATATGATATTTATATCATATATTATTATATATATATTATTATATATATATATATATAATTTATATTATCTATATATATTATATATTATATATACTTAGTATATATTATTATATATATATTATATATATTATATATATATATAATATATATATATTTATTTATATATTTATATTTATTATATATATATCTATAATTTTATAAATTTTTTGTTTTTTAAGGAGTACTATTGCAAACACTCGAACTCCGAATTATGATAATTAATTTAAAACTAATTAGAAGGGGGGATATTTAAAATACACAAACTAAATTAAAATGACTGTGCTGACGTTTCATCCAACAATACATGTTGGCCTCCTTGAGCAAAAAGAAGATGATTGTTTCAATTTTTTTTTTTAAATAATGAGATGCGAATGGACAAGCAAGGAAATCCAAACACATAATTTGCGGGATTCTTTTCCTCAGCAAGGTACCCAATCGAGGTGTTAGTGGAGGGATTTTTCGGCTTTGTTTGGAAAGGGTTGTGGGTCGGTTCAAAATTTCCGACTCGATCACCTTCTTAAAATTACTGCTCCGCTCCTGAAAATTACCCGACTCGACTCCCCGATGTCCGCTCAACTTTTGAAAATTACGATCGACTCCCGAATCCGACTTCGATCGATCCACTTTAATTACGCTTCCCGATCTGCGTATCCGCTCCACTCCGATCCCCACAACCTGGTTTGGATACTGTTTCACTTATGATGTGAGGATTGCCTTCCTCATTCTATTGATGGTTGAGTCTAAAGCTAGAGGCTGAATATATTGTCTATAATTTTAAACTCTCTGGACTATTATTCTGCGAGTTAGCTTTCAACCTATTTTTTATATGGTTTACCATGTCAGATGCTCGAGGGATAGCATATTGGATTACACCTCTCATTGCCGTAGTACATGACAAGGGTCTTGCTTCGCATGAATTTTTGGCGTGAGATTGAAACCCAGATTCGTTTCGTTGTGGTGTCTTCTTTCAGATTTTATGTGGACTCCCTTCTATTTCTGTTTTTAACGTTTTATTTTTTTTTTAATCCGTGTACACAATGAGAGATTTTTGTTAGATTTGGTTTTAGGTGGAGTTTTTTATTTGTTTTTGTTCTTGAAAAGGCTAGTATGATTGGTGGGGATTGTATATATATATTATTTATATTTATATTATATTTTTATTATTATTATCATTATTATTATATATTATTTTTATTTGTGTGTGTGTGTGTGTGTGTTAGGGTGGGTGTTGTGTGTGTTTTAATATTAGATTTTTTGTAATCGTTTAGGTTTCATCAATTCATTTATAAACAGATTGATATATTGCCTTTGAGATAATAATATAAAACATTGTATTCGAGGACACAATCCACTTTATTTCTTCATCTTTATATGCATCAGGTATCTATTACGTTTTCCTCATTTTTTTTGATGTCTACGATGTATGATGTGTTTTTAGGTGTTTATGATAAGTGTTTTATTTATATCAATGATATATATTTGAATGTTTTGTTATTTTACTTTTATTCATTTTGTGTCATAATAGTATTTATTATCTTTTATATTTATCTATCTATCTTATCTATCTATTATATTAACTAGCTATATATTTATCTATTTATCAATCTATCTTATTATCTATCTATCTATCTAATCCATCTAGCTATCTATATAACTATCTATCTATCTATCTTGTATTCTATTATCTATCTATACTATCTATTATATTATTTCTATTTCTATCTATTATATATCTATCTATCTATCGTTTTATCTATCTAATATCTATCTATATATTTATATTATATTTTATATTATATTTATATATATATATATAATTATATATATATATATTGTATTATATTTAATATATATATTATATATAATATTATATATATTATATATATATATGTTTATATATATATATATATATATATATTATATATATATATATTTAGTATTATATATTATATAATAATATAGTATATTATATATATATATATATTATATAAGAAGCGAAATCTTATGATATTTTGATAACTTGGCTGTATATTTCTTTGAATTTAAATGATATTGCATTCCAATTTTCGTTCATATTGATAGTTTAATTCTTTTCGTCTTGTAATTATCTTTTTTAGATTTATAAAGTTGCGTGTTGAAGTGAAACTCCCCACTTGTTTGGTAAATATGTGTTCGATAAGCACCATATTATTTTGATTATAATTAAATAAATTAATAATATTAATTTAAAAATTAATAAAATAAATGAATATATAATAATATTAATATATAATATAAATAATAATAAATAATATTAATAATATAATAATAATATCAATAAAATAATAATAAATGATTAATAATATAATAATTATTAATTATTAATATATATAATATAATAATATATAATAATTAATAATAATATAATATATAATTAATATAATAATAATCATATAATAATATAATAATAATAATATAATAATATCATAATAATATCATAATAATAATAATAATCAATATAATATAATGTAAATCATAATAATAATATATAATAATAAACTAATAATAATAATTAATTTAATAATTAATAATAATTAATATATATATAATAATAATATTTATAATAATATATATAATATAATAATAATATATAATATATAATATAATAATTAATATAATAATACTAATAATAATATATAATAAATAATAATAATAATAATAATAATAATAATATATATAATATATAATAATATAATCAATATAATGATAATAATAATAAAAATTAATAATAATAAATTAAATAATAATAATAATAATAATAATATAATATAATAATAATATATAATAATAAGATAATAATAATAATAATAAGTATAATAATATATATATATTATATATTAAAATAAAATTTTATTATACATCAGTAATATAATTTAAATATAATTTTCATAATGAATATAATAATCGTAATATTAATTATATATAATACTAATATTATAATATAACAATGAATTAATAACCGGAATAATATAATAATATAATAATATAATAATACTAATAATAATATAATAATTTTCTCATAAACACTAACTTTTTTGAGTTTGCCCTGGTTCAATTATTTATAATTGAAATTGTAAACCTATAATTTGTTTTATATTTTTTGTTTGTTTTCATACTGTAGTTTTTTGGCTCAGAGTTCAAATCAATTCTTTTTTCGTTAAATAGATAGTTTTTTAACGCAAATTATTCAATGTATAATAAACAATAATACATTCTCCTAACATAGGTGACAAAATTAAATAGCGTTTTAGCAATATACATTTGCAATATTATAAAGTGAATAATAACTAAAAAACATTTAAAATAAAGACAATACCATTATGGCATTGTAAATGCTTTGATGATAATACCATTCTTGAAATTAAAAGTGCTTTGACGATCGAACTGTACTAGAGTGAAGATTATCTTTTCTGAGTAGAGACCATATATAGTCTCCCATCATGGCAGTATTCCATCGCCCTTGGTATCTTCTTTCCATTGTTACGATGTCCTGATGAAATCTCTCGCTATGCTCCTAGCAGATGTCACCTAGGTTTTCTAAGAAATAATTCTAGTGTGATGCAGAATTGTACCTTTAGGGAATACGACTCCATTCCTTGAAGCTTTTAATAAGCTTTGCTACTAGCTGTTTGTTGTTAGGATTTTTGCAGTTTTCTAGCAATTCACGGACTACATCACGAATTGTGCACCAAGCTTCTCTTTCAATATTCGTCAACGCTCTTACAAGTTTCTCCAACGTCAACATTGCATTGTCAACAAATATGTCACCCTTGATCTTAGCATCATATAGTTTGGAAAACATAAGGAGTATTTCCTGAAATGCTTCTAAACCATGATCTAAAACCTTCACAAACTCTTTTACCAATTGAAAGTTTAATATATAGTGGAGGTAATAAAACATTTTTCATTCTACTAACGGCCGTCTGTCTAACTTTCCTTGCTGCAGTTTAATTCTTGGTTGCCACTGAATTTTCTTATAATGTTCATCATCAGCTCTGCTATCCCGTAGGCAAAGTAATATTTATAATATTAATACAAAGTAATATGAATATTTTGTGTATCCCCGTTGCAAACCAAGCAAGAAGGCAAGCATCTTCAAGTCACCACAAACATTCCACTTGAAATCAGTATAGGGTATTTTGTCAAGAAGTCCTTTAACATTATCGTTCTCTGTATCGTGCGTGGCAAGTGCAAAGATGATATCGATTTCATTGGTGTAGAAATCCTTTGAGACTTCGTGTCTGAGCTGTCTATGACAACCGCATTCCTGCATGAATTTATGCTCAGTCCAGTAATAAAAAAAGACCATATCACTCTTTACAAAAACAGTTTTTGCCACTTAACATGTATAGTTAGATTTTTCAACACCACATGTCGTTTCGGTGTATCAAACCTTGCTTACAGATGTCCCTAGTAGATTTCATTCTTCATTCTTGATTGTTAACATTTCAGCTAATGAAGTATGAAGATTTAAATCCTGTTGTCATTTATCTAGTTCTTCTTTACTTGGAATAGGACACTTTTGAAGTCGTTCTTGTATAGTTCGTTCAGAAACATCAGATAATAAAGATTCCATATTCAGTGGCATTCCTTTTGCAGTTATTGTCACGTTTTTCATTACTAAGCATTTTATAAGCACATCTGTATGTAAACATGTTTTTCTAGGCCTGCCAGATCATTTTGTAGGGCTTGGGGTTGCATCAGCATTACTGTTCTTGATATATCTGGGTACGTTAGAGTTAGTCTTCCTTTACTTCTCTGTACTTTGTAACATCAATCATGCAAAAGTAGCAGTCATCATGATGGTTCTTCGGCTCTCTCTCTAGACTCTTGGAATATCAAAAGGCATAGCTCTTCCAGTACCTCTTAGCCATGCTTGTAGAGTAGATCGGCAGCTTCCACATGTCACGTGAGGTGCCCATGACTTGTCCTGGTCACCCATGGGCATTCCAAAATAAAGTCTGTACGCTATGCAGAATTTGGCACCTGCCACGATCTTATAGGATACTTGCTTTTGGCCAATATAGTAACCACACATATAACAAAAAGCATCTGGGGAATTTTTACATACTCTAGAAGCCATCATAAAATGTTACCAATATATTTATTAATTAGCTATCTGTCTGAAAGAAAAATGAAATATACAGCAATTAGTGGTGGATAGCAAACATTACAATTAATACTAATAGTTATAATATATACTAATCATGAATATTGATGCATTTCTGTAACGGTCGATGATACTGAAAAACTGATTACATATTTCAAATCAAGGCAGAAAATTAATTAAAAAAAAGTTAAAAAATAACAATAAACAAAAAAAAAACATTTTGAAATTTTGTTACTTGCTGATAATTGAATAAAAATGAACATTTAAAAATAAATGATAAAATAAAAAACAAACATATAAACAAAAAAAATTTGAAATTTTATTACATTGTGTAATTAATTATAATACAGAAATAATTATAATTTTAATTAACAAGAGGTCAAAGATTATTAAAATAATTAAAATTAAATTATATTTAAATTAAAATAATTTTTTTCAATAGTAATTACAATCTCTAAATCTTATATATATATATATATATATATATATATATATATACTATTATATGATACTATTGCATGTTTATACACAATATATATAGTATATATTATATATTATATATATATATATATATATTATATTATATAATATATATTATATATATAATAGTATATATATATATATATATATGTATATATATATATTATATAGTATATATATATATATATATTTATATATGTATATATTATATATATTATATATATATAACTATATATATATACTATATATATAGTACTATATATATATACTTATATATTAATATATATATACTAGATAGATATAATATATATATATATATACTATATATATATAATATATATATATATATATATATATATATATATATATATATATATATATATGTGTGTGTGTGTGTGTGTAAATATTTGTAATAGACATGTAATAGGCACTTATAATAGACATATTCCGTGCATATATGCATAAGTTATTTAAGGCACATTTAGAAATTATTTGTCTATGGATTATAACATTTATCATTAACATTTCAATTAATACAATATTAAGTAATGGCCAATTAAAAGCCTGAAATATTCGTTGAAGAGAGATTATATATATATATATATAATATATATATATATATATATATATAATATATTATATATATACTATATATATATTATATATATATATATATATATATATCTGATATATATATATAGAGATAATATTTATATATATATATTATATTATTTTTTATTTATTGAATATTCATTCCCAACTTCTACCTTTGAAAAGTTGGTGGCAGAAACAGTGTGCTGCTGATGGCATTAAACATTTATAATGCGGGAATAGTTAATAAAAACTTATTCAACATAGGCAGATATATATATATATATATATATATTATTATAAATATTATATATATATATATATATATATATATATTATATATATATATATATATATATATATATATATATATATATATATATATATATCCCAAAAATGTTATTATAATATTGAAGTTGCTCTATTAGTATATTCAAGGCGATAACTTACTGTGTCAATATTTAACCCTATGGATTAGGGTGATGAACCAAATCGGGTAGCTGTTATATCGATACATAAATGTCCAATAGAAAAGTGTACGTTTTCAAGACTCTGCAACTGCTAGATACTAGCCGTATGTCTGTATTTCGTAAAATTAAATTATAGGAGAACACTAGTTATATCAAAGACCTCCATCTAGATCTAGCAGGTCACCTTCTGTTCGGACACTGCGGACTGTCAAAGCTGTGAGACCACGAATTAAGTGAAATGCTCTTCGCAAACACAACATCATTTCACGGGAATGCAATTACCCCAAGAATTCCATGCCGCGCATTATCAGAGATGATCTAAGGTTAAAGGCACACAAAAGATGCACCGGACATTTATTTATTGATACGCTAAGTAAAGTTAGTATAGAAAAGTCTAAACGCTTTAAGCTGAATGCGATCATGATCGCTATTGGAAAATTTTCTTCACAGGCGATTTTTTTTTTACCTTGGAAGGATGTTTAAAAAAAAAAAAAAAAAAAAACGTTAGGGTGTATACAAAGCCATCTATTTAAACGGCAGAACTGTTCATGGAGGTTATTATCATCCAGCCTCTGTGATTGTTTGACAGGTTTGAATAGGAATCTGTCCATGAGCGGTGGTGTCAACTATATATATATATATATATATATATATATATATATATATATATATATATATATATATATATATATATATATATATATATATATATATATAAAAAAAAATAAATATTATATATATATGTATATATATATATATATATATATATATATATATATATATAATAACAACCAAACTTAAATTAACCTAACCTAACCTAACCAAATTTATTTTCTGCCAAGTCTTTTCTGCCTTGAAAATTTCGAAGAGATATTTGTGAGCAACATTTTCGGGATATTTTTTACAGTGAATGTTCAATGTTCAAAGACTTACATTATGATAATATATTTGATAATAAAATTTTTCATAAAATTTAATGATTTGCATAAAATTTACATAAAAATTATTAAACTTATTAAACATTACTTATTATTATTTCTTCATATCCATAATAAAAATTACCAGAAAAAATTATTGTAAGTTATAATTTGTTGCGCTCATAGTAGTTCATTGCAGGGATGGCACGAAAAAAATTAATTGAAAAAAATCAACTGATTTTTTTTACTTAATTTTTATTTTAAATAAAAATCGTGATTTTTTTTGATTATTTGATTTTTTTGATATTTTTTGTTTTTTTTATATATTTTTTTTTGTATATTTAAGTGATTTAACTTCGATAGAAATATAAAATTAAAATTAAACTACATATTTCATGAAGTTTTTATTATTTTTTTTTCAATTTTCAACAAACTATTGGCATTGTAAATTATGGAATGTTTAAGCACCATATAGTATATTTGACAAAGTCAAATTGTTTTTTTTAGTTAGTTTTAAGATAAAACTGCATATTGTAACTATGACAAACTTATTAAAGCTTGTAATGTGGTTAGCATTTACCTTAGTTATAGATTTTGCTTTTGGTAGTAGCCTAATTGGCATATACTATTGGTGATTTATTGATGAACTCTAGGGTGTTGTGTGGGTTTTGCATAAGCATGCTGGGTCATTGGGTCTTTTACTCAAACTGAATGGGAGTCTCCATAGGCCTATCTGCCAGCTGCAGTGCCTAGGCCCTATTTTATGAATGTTTATAGCTAACCAAAGTAAAATTTAGTATAAACACAAATATTTTTTATTTCACAGTTACTTACCCTTCCTGATTTTCCATTTTGATTTATATAGAATGAAAAAATCACTTAAAAAATAATACTATATCGTACTTAAAAAAAGTTTGCTTACAAATTATATTTCACGTGACGTCACGAATCTGAAAAATCAAAAAAAAATAAGAAAATAAAAAAAATATAAAAAATTGATTTTTTTTCTAAAAAATCAAAAAATCACCAAACCTGGTTCATTGCACAATAAATAAAAAAATAATAATTAAAAAGAGATCGTTTCATATACTATTGGTTTTCCACTCCTGAGTTAAATGAATAATAATTTCAATGATTATTATCTTTAATTTAGAACTCGATATCATCATTTAAAAACAAAAACATTCTGAAAACCGTTAATTAATTAATTAATAAGGGGAGACTTTAAAAGGGGAGACTTCATAGCAAAACCTCAACTATTCCAAACCGATAAAAGTAAATGTTTTTTTGATGAACAATTATGATATCTTTAATTTTATGAAAAAAACAAACAAAAAAAACTGTTCGTTTTTGAACAGTTTTAGGGTGAAGAAAGGAATTTTTTTTTTTTTTAATTTCCACAAAAACTGCCATAAAATCTTTAATTTTCAAGATATTTCAATTGTTTTTGCACTAAAATACTCCAATTTAGTGTGGTAATAAATTTTATTTAGACACCTTATTTGAAAATTTGTTTTTTAAAAAAATTTTTTTACAATCTCTGAAAAGTACTTTCAAAATTTTTGAACAGAGAATAGTCAACCATGGTTGACACCACCTTACGTTCTACCAAAGCATTTAATATAAACGTCAATTTGTTTACACGTTTATTTGTGAGCTTGGTACCAAATTTGAAGAAAAAAAATCTGTTCGTTTTTTTTTTAATGAATTTTTTTTATATCTCATGTAAGGAAAAAATGAAATGCCAGAAAAACAAAAATAAACATTTGGAAAATTTTTCATTTTTTTAGACGGCAAAAAAAAAAAACTTTATTCCATATATATATAATATATATATATAATATATATATTATAATATATTATATATATAGTATATAAATATATAGGTAATATATATATATTATATATAATAATATTATATATATATATATATTATATATATATATATATATATATTATTTATATATATATATAATATTATATATATATATTATATATTAGGTCAAGCAACCTTCTATTGGATTTAAATAAGTACTAGTAGTTTCAAAGCAGTCGATGTTCGAAGTAAGGTGACTTGCAAAACTGTTTCGTGATGCTTCTTTTTTTTTGGGAGGCGATTTGGACTAGTAGTAGAGCCTACTGTACATTTGTCTAACGGCGACGCTGTTGTGGATGGTTCGAGTCCTGGCGCGAGTGAAATTTTTTTCGTCTTATTATTGCAAATTTGTCGTAACAAGCATGTTGTGCGCATGTCGTCGATCCTTGGCTTTGGTCAGTTGCTCCTGTAACCCATGAGCACCCCTGAAGAATGCCGTGTAACCCCAGAAGGGGTTCCACACTACCCTTCTGTGGATTAAATAAGTATCGAGTTTAAAAGCAGTGATATCGAAGCAGGAAGATTTGAAAACTTCTGAGATGCCTTCTCTTTTTAGGGGAAGGCGGATCGGAGACTAGTGGCAGAGCCTAAACTGTACGATTGTCTTAACGGACGCGTTGTCGATGGTTC
>JABUQX010088330.1:27500-30000 GCA_015478945.1 Trachelipus rathkii
CTGCACTATTGTAAATTTTCCAGCACTTCTTTGGTAATATATTTTTTCCTAAAAAAATATTTAAAAAAAAAAAATTATATCCAGCATCCGGCTCCGGCTCTCGGCTCGGCTCCGGCTCCGGCTAAGATTTCTGCACTATTGTAAATTGTCCAGCACTTCTTTCGTAATATATTTTTCACCTAAAAAAATATTTTTTGAAAGAAATTTATATCCAGCATCCGGCTCCGGCTCCGGCTCCGGCTCCGACTAAGGTTTCTGCACTATTTGTAAAATTGTTCAGCCTTCTTTGGTAATATAATTTTTCACATAAAAATATATTTTTTGAAAAAAATTTATAAATCAGTATCCGGTTCCGGCTCCAGCTCCGGCCTCCGGCTCCGGCTCCGCTCCGACTCCGGCTCCAGCACTATTGTAAATTTTCCAGCACTTCTTTGGTAATATATATTTTTTCACCTAAAAAAATTTTTTTGAAAAATTTATACCCAAGATCCGAATCCGGGCTTCGGCTCTTGCTGCGGCTTCCGGCTCCGGCTCCTGCTCCGTCGACTAAGGTTTCTGCACCATATGAAAATTGTTCAGCACTTCTTTTAATAACAATTTTTTACCTAGAAAAAGATTTCTTGATTAAAAAATATACCCAGGATCCACCTTCATCTCCGACTCCGGCTCCGGCTCTGGGCTCCGGCTCCGCTCCGGCTCCGGCTCCGACTAAGGTTTTCTGCACTATTTGAAAATTGCCTAGCACGTATAGAGGTAAAATTTTTATTTTAAATTTTTTTTTTTTTTTTACCTAAAAAATATTTCTTGAAAAAATTTAAACCCCCGGCTTCGGCTCCGACTCCGGCTCGGGCTCCGGCTTCAGGGCTCGGCTTCCGGCTCCGGCTCCGGCTCCGGCTCCGGCTCCGGCTCCGGCTCGGGTAAGGTTTTTGCACTATTTGAAAATTGTCCAGTGCTTGTTTTGGCAATATATTTTTCCCCTAAAAAAAATATTTATTTCTTGAAAAAAATTACACCCAGGCTCCGGCTCCGGCTCCGGACCCGGCTCTGGCTCCGGCTCCGGCTAAGGTTTCTTTACACTAATTTGAAAATTTGTCCCACACTTCCTTTGGTAATATATTTTTCAGCTAAAGAAATATTTATTGAAAAAAATATACTCAGAATCCGCTCAGGTCTGGCTTCTGACTTTCCGGACTCCAGCTTCAGGCTCCGGCTCCGGCTCCGGTCCCCGTTTTCCGACTAAGGTTCTCCACCATTTAAAATTGATCAGTACTGTCTTTTGGTAAACAAATTTTTTTACCTAAAAAAAAAATTCTTGATAAAAATTTATACCCAGGATCCACCTCCGGCTCCGATTCGGCTCCGGCTCAAGCTCCGGCTCCGACTTCGACTTCATCACCTATTTTACCGGTAAAAGCTGGAGCCTGGTGTGGAAAATTGCAAAAAACAAAAAATAAAAACAAAAAATTCTGTTATTAAAAATAAAACATTTTTGATCCTGAACCTGGAATTGCAATTTTGACTGGAATTGGAAAATTGGAATTTTTTAGTTCGACACCTCTCTAAACAAATTTCTGTATCTCAAAAACCATTTAGAATTTCCCAAAAATAATTACACCATGATGTTCAGGAGGAATTTTTCTACTAATTTAGATAATAAAAAAAAAATGAGAAAATTTTGATTTTGCCTTCAAAAAGTAGGGGGTCTAGTTATGAAGTCTCCCCTATTAATTAATTAAGTTCAATTCAAAATTTGAGAAAGTTGCCAGATGTTTCTAATTTGTTAATTTTATTTTCTAATAATATAATTCAAAGTTAATTGTACTTAAATTTAATGATAAAATTTGAAAAAGTGATTTACAAATAATTATATACATTCAACCCATTTATAATTAGAACAAATATAGTTTCGTATTTTTTAGTTATTGGAACAGCTCAAAAAAATCGAACTTTAAAGATTTTTAAAAAGATTCATTAAATGCATTAAATTTTCACAAACTACTACTACTACTACTACTACTACTACTACTACTACTACTACTTCTACTACTACTACTACTACTTTTAATATAACTAATATTACTACTCTTGCTACAATTGATACCGTTGCCACTACTATTGTTACAAGTACAGTTTCTAGGGTTATTACTATTAACTTTACTATTATTGCTACTAGATTTACTACTTCTATTACCATTTCTTCTCAATACAAAGTACAAAAAATCGAACTTTTAAGATTATTAAAAAGATTCATGCTGTAAATATACTTTGGACTAAAGAATATTTCTAACAAACAAAATAAAAAGTAAAAAGAAGTAAAAGAAATTGAAAAAACATAATGAACGCAACATAGAACAGCAGAAAGTTTTAATGATAATTTTGGCACTAATACTATGAAAAAACTTAGAAATATTCATTTGCAAATTCACTTCTAGACGTACGATCGAATAATGAAAATTAAAAATTTAATCAATAATCCACTTTATATTCAATTTTATATCAC
>JABUQX010088330.1:35000-39803 GCA_015478945.1 Trachelipus rathkii
CCTATATCACATCTAATGAAAAAATAATATATTACTAATATCTATCTACGAATTATTTATATCTGATTTACTTATGAGTCAAATAATTTATATTACACTATTACAATATAATAACATAATAATTTTAACTACATTATTCTATAGCACATTACATAATGGATATACATATATATCATGACTATATATATATAGTTATAACTTATATAGGGTGACTATTATAATTATAAACCATAATATTATATTCCATGATTAATATCATTATCTTGAGTCAATAATGAAACGCATTTTTGTGCTCTTGGCGACCTCCCCGCCGAACACAACAAAACATATCTTGGAGCAACTGACTAAGCCAGGCTGTGAATCATAGATTAGTTATTTAATATACTATAGTTTAGTATCTATATCACCCTATATATATTATCCGATTAAACGCTGGTCTACTATATAGTTAGCCCTATTTATGATATATCTACTACACTCATATATATACTATAGGTATAGTAGCTGGTATATAACTTAATAGTATAGAAGTCTAACTACAGATATTACAGCTATGTAATTATATGTGCATGAATCGAGCATGTACAGAGAGAGAGAGAGAGAGTATGTGAGAGTTATGTCTGAGAGCAGGTACGATAACGGGTGGGATGCAACGCTAGATTATGATAACGCCTGGTCACTACATTTACTATAGTACACTACTTTATAAGTGAGTATGATTTATCACACGCTATGAGTAGTAATCAGTATTAGCTACTGTCAACTCATATACACATACGTATTACTATATATGCTGGTATATACGTTATGGCCTTACCCTAATATACTTATCCATAGAGTGTCCTATAGCTATTATGAGTTACACGGTATTGCATAGCTATCAATTATTATATATGTCATAAGCAAATATATGTAAGCTAAATATATAATATGTCAGTTTACCACTATATACCACGTTATATACTCTCCCCCGAATCAAAGAGTGCTACTTATATTAGGTGAACCAATTATTACTATATGATAATAGACTCTAACACAATCACATAACACTCGACTTTCTCAACTTCTTCTATAACTAATATATCTATAGTAGTCATTCGATTATTAGCTACAATACTTTTTGCATGGTTCTCCTTTCCTTCTACTTGATATTATACTCGGAATCTGGATTTATTTTCTTATTTATTTATCTTCTAATACTATGTACTATAAATAGCCTGAATAACTTATAGGCAAGCATATATTATATATATTATATATATATATATATATATATATATATATTTATATATACAGATTATATAATATAATTATATATATATAATACTATAATATATATATATATCTATATATATATATATATTTATAAATTATTATTATATATATTATATATATAATAAATATATTATATAATTAAATTTATATATATATGATATAATATATATATATATTGATATCCAATATATATATTCTAATTATATTATTAATAATATGCTATTATAAATTTATGTATAGTATATATAAATGATATGAGTAAATTGTACAAAATGTATATATTCATATATCTATTACGTCATATACCTATATATATATAAGAGCCTAATACTACACTAATATATATATATTTAAATATATAGTGCATAATGTAATACAGTCATTCATGTAATATAGTAAAGGAATTAATAAGTGGAGGATATTCATAAGCCACTAAATAATACACCTCAGGAAGACTAGCAGGATTGTATAATTTATATATTGTGAGCATATTATAATATTATTTATATTATTATTTAACTTTTTCATTCATATCTATCTATATATCTATTTTTCTATTTAAAACTTACTATATTATCACTCAATAACATTTATGCTCATAAAGTACCTGAACTACTATTATTCAGTAATTATCATTAAAAATTATGACTCTCTTCCAGTTTTAAGTTTCATTAAATTTTAGTTTTTGCGATAATTAACATTCAGTCTAATAATAGAACCGCAAATATCTTCCACTTACCCTCCCAACTATACTATACTCTCTAATTTAACGAAATTTCTAAACTAACCGTTATTCGCTTCATCAAATTGAACTTTATTGGTTAAAAAATGCCCAACAACTTTTTTCCTTTCGTAGCTTTATGGCGCATAATCTTTAAAGTAGATTAAAAACTTTTTATCCCAGACGACTGGTGAGAAACGATTCAGATGGCAGAAGTTGAAAAGATATATGAGATGATTGACTAGTCATAGTAATGATATTCACTTCTTTACTGCTCATTATGTAGATAAATCATTAAAGTATTATTTATATATAGTATAATAATGTTATATGATTAACTCAATTTATGTGGTTCTACAATATTATATATATTTTTTTATATTATCTCATAGAGTTATATAGATACCCTTATATATCAACCTTATAGGTATAATGAATATTACAACGATACATGTGATAGTCATTAAATGTATCTATAAAATAAACTTACTTTAGAAGTAGCTTTTCAATTATACGGGTACAACTGATATATTATATACAATAATAATTTAATGCTAAAAATATGATATTCACTAATATACTATTATTAATGGACGAGTACTGTTATAAATATATAAAATAATACTCTCTATATTAGTATAACTTACTGTTTCATGATTATATTATATGAATGCATTATCTGATATATCCAATTATATAAAATATCTATAACTTCAACCTTTGTTATATAAAATATAGTAGTTTTATTAATTCAGTATAACTAAGTAATAACTTTTATTATAATAATATACTATAAATAGACCACTATAATATAACTAATATTTCTATACCAAATAATGAGTTATACATTTCTAAAAAAAATCATTTGTATAAAATAGAATTAAAAATTAAAAAATAATAAATTATATACATACACTATTTATATATTATTCGAAATATTATTATTTTACAGTATACTTCTGTTTAACATAGAAATATATCTTATATAATACTAATCTTATATTATGTGATATTTTAACTGAAGATTAATATAATATTTTACATAAAATAGGAAATAATAAGTGACTTAGTAAATATATTATTAAAACTCAAGTTTTTAGAGTATTCCCTATATATATGACTATATACTAAAAAAAATAGAAAATATATTCTACATATTATATTAGACGCTTTATTTCTTTTCAATATAGTTAATAGTGTAATGATAGTGGTTCTCGATGCATTACAATTTGTAAGAGATATTATAATAATACTTATATATATTACCTTTTAGTGAGATCTTCTATTATACTCATTTAATTTATTATTATCGTGAGTCCTATAACTATTATTTCATTTTTATAAATATACACGTAAATTATATTACCATTTATTATATATATATCGTATATATAGTCTTATTAACTAAAATAAACTTATAATAATTTGCAATCTATTATGTTCCTTAATAGATTACTTGTTTCTCATCATTATTATCTATATAGTGACACATTAGATCCTCTCATCCTGACAAGTCCTTGGTCTAAAGTGCAATCAGCCTATCTTTGTCTATCCGGATTTTTCTCACTCGTTTATACTCAGCTCATACTACATGATGCTAACAAATAATCTTCTCTCACTTTGTCTATACTGCTCATCTCTCATACTCTTCTCTCTACTATATATCTATTAATATTTATATATTCACTCTTTATATATTACTCTTTTTATATAACATCATATTTATCTATTTATACCTCGAGAGTTTTTCGTAATCTTTTATACCTATTATCATCGTATACTATTATTAGTGGATAGCGTATTTATAAGAAATTATTTTGTCAGCGCAATACTTATCAAATATATATTATATCTGATTAAACATTGTTTGGCAACGTTATTTTCCTTCATTCAGAATTTTTTCTATCTGGTTGGTGGGTGAGATAACAACCAGATCATAAAAATATCGTTTCATTTCTTATATTATATATATTATATTTACTACTATACTATTTTATTGTACTCATTCACACATAATATTCATTATGGGTGTATAGTAATGCATACATATAGTATTATATTGTGAATATCAAGTTAATTTTTATTCCAATTCAATATACCATAAACTATGATTATTATTATTGGGTAAGTTATTCTTCGTTCTATTGATAACATTTATTTATTTATAGGTAACTAGAAATAATTATTTTATATACATATCTACAGTGTATATTGGCCCTCTGGTTAATGTTTTGTTGACACTTTTCTTAATGCTTCGTCTACACATTTGCGCCTTTCACTTACGGTTTCACGGCCTTTCTCACACTTTTGACTGGCCTTTATCTGCTTTTGGTTTCCACTTTTGCTGTCCCACTCGACACCCACACCCCATCGTGTAGCTACCACCAGTATCCCTTTTCCGTACATTATGCCCTTTCACAACACTACTGACAACTCGCCACACCCTGACATTTCCACTTCAACTATCTTCTTACTCTTTTTCATCCACAATTTATTAAGGACTGTTTCTCCTTGGGTATCTAACGCGAAATTCATACCAATTTTCATTTTATCAAATAATTAAATTAAGATTGATTAACTAAGCACTTTCAGCCCATTAACTTAAATACTATCCTATATTTCGTATTAAACCACCCAATTTCGAGAACATATCAATTTAGCTTATTGTATGATCTATTTTAGTTGTTGTTAATTATTAATAATATTATATATATATATATATATATACTATATATATTATATTATAATATATTATGATATATATAATTATATAATATATATATATTAGTATATATATATATATAATA
>JABUQX010088331.1:0-17500 GCA_015478945.1 Trachelipus rathkii
CTCGGTAAAGTGGAGCTCCTGGTGACCGCTTGTTAATGCAGTGCTACGTAGGATGAGCACTAGATCTCAGAGACAAACCTTTACCCGACTTGAAAGATTGGCCACACTCTATCACGAGAAGGGATGGACTTCGGCATCCTGGAGGAAGGTAGCACGAATAGAGTGCTGTATCTCTCAATGGTACTACTGACACGAGATAATAGAGATGTATTGGTACGCCAATCATCGGAACCCGTCGTTCCTCATTCTCCCCGATAGTGGTAGCACGAGGAGGGGTGGAACAGGAAAGACGATGTTGAGGCCATCCGGGAGATAAGTTTCTCCCGGGTGTCACCACTCGAAGGTTCCCGAGCACCCCGTGTTAATGTCAATGTCCCGTCTCTCTCTGCGGTCAGGAGTGTACGCAGGGCCTAGAGCGTGGGAACTGAGGCGGGATGGGAGGACCTCCAACGCGCGTCTGCCTGTGTCAGGAGGCAAAGCTCGATGAGAACGCCGGCTGGGGCGGGACGAGTAGTGTCTCTGTGAGCTCCCAAGTTGACTGCTTCCACGGAACTCGGCGCATGATTGCTGTCAGCTGTAGAAGCGTCATGGTGTCGGGGATAGTTCTCTCTCGACCAGTGGGAAATGCCGCGGGTAACGGGAGACTGGCTGGAACGGGTCGGTCTTTCCGTGACCAAAGGTAGAATAACTCTCAAAATCGAGGGTGTCAAGTCCGGAGAGGGTGCAGCCGGATGATCGAAGCTTTATTCCGTGATTTTGGTCCGTAGAAAGGAGCGCGGGCTTTCCGCACTGTTACTCAGCGATGAAACGTAGAGCTATTGCTCGCCTGCAAGGCTTGCGGCACGATCTGCGTTATGAAGGGCTGGTTGAGGGGTTTATCTCGAGTGGCAGTAGCTGGGCCGCTCATTGTACGGCTACGACGCGCGATGACACCGGCTGCGCGAGGACTCGCAGCTTTTACCTAACGGATATCTATGAAGATTTAGGCTCATACTCTATCGAAGATAGTATGCTGGATTTCCTCTCTCGGAATTATCGACGCTTCTCTCAATTGGAGAATACTTAACCATATAGATCGTGAACCGTCGTCCTTCACTCTCTTACCTCGGATATAGCTTATGTAAGCATTGGTCTAGCCAACGAGGGAGGGTGGAACAGGGAAGATAATGTTGAGAGTCTATAAACGCACTCAGGGAGATGAGAGTCTTCTTCACCTCGGTGTTAACCACTCATCGGAGGTTCCGATAGCATGATAACGCCAGTGTTAATGTCAATTGTACGTTCGCTCTCTCTGGATGAGGAGTGAGGATTAAGCAGGGCCTAGAGCGGGGGACTTGAGGGCGGAGATGATGGTAGAAGACTCCACCCATTTTGGTGTTTACAAGACGTCTGACCTCAGTGTCAGTGAGGTAAAGCTCGATGGATCACGACACGGCTGGTGGAGCGTAGGAGCGAAGTGTGGGTCTTGTAGAGACATTGGTGACATCTCACCTTCCGGGACTAATCACATAATGCAGTTCACTAATAAGAGCTTTTAATTAATTGTCGCGACTTGTTCGTAAGTGTGAACGGTTTGATATATTGCTCTCTCGACGATAGTGGGAAGCCGGAGGGTACGGAGAGCTGCACGGAACGAGCGGTCTTCCGTAGACCACTAAGGTGATAAAAACACTTAAAATCGAGGTGTCAAGTCCCGGAGAAGGTGCAGCCGTGCCGGGTGATTGAACTTTTCCGTGATTTTGGTCGAAAAAGGGCGGAATTTTCCGCTTTCACGGAAAAGTATGAGTTTTTTTATTAATCGACATGTCACAAGGTCTTGGACAGATCTTTTTTAGAGCTCAGTGAGTGAAGGGTTAATCTCGGAGTGAGCCAATAGCCAATGGGGCTTTTAGATACCAGCCATTGTAGCGCTAAAGAAGGAGAGCACAGTCCAACGACAATTTAGCTCACTTCGATCTAGATAATCCGACTTCGCAGCATGGCTCATCATCCTCTCTGAGATGTAGTAAGGACTTCTGCGCCGCTTTGGAGTGAGATGCTCAGAATTGGACAGCTTCATTCACTCAGCGTCGAACAGCTCAATCAATTGGATAATAGCCTCGTACGTTCACTAATCGTTATCGAGTAAGCTCCGATAGTAGTTATCAACGAAGGGAGTGTGTGAGGTTGTACAGGTAAGACGCAATGTTGGACAGCTGGCATAATACTATACCGGGAGACATGAGATTTCTCCGGGGTTGTCACCATCTCGAGAGGTCCTTGAGAGCATACCCGTGTTAATGCATGTCACGTCTCTCTATGTCAGGTTCAGGAGAGGTATCGCTAGGCCGCATAGATGACGTGGGGACTGAGGCGGGCACGTTGGAGTAGAGACTTTCTCACATACTTTACGCGTCTGCCTAGTGTCAGGAAGGTAGCAAATTGACCCCCCCCGGTATATTTTATGAGTAATAGCTCACGGTAGTAGGCGGGACGAGTTAAGTGTCTTAGTGATGCCTAGTGTGGTGACATCCTTCCAGGGACTAAAACCAGGCAGTTATCACATGAGCATTATTATGGTATCACGTGGCCCTCTCCACAGGGTGAATTATTTGTTCTGACTATCGACGAGTGGAACCGGGAGGTACGGAGAGACTAATGGAGCAGGACGTAGGCGGTCTAACCGTTAGACAAAGGGCAGGTATGGAAACTTCAAAATCGAAGGTTGTACAAGGGTCCCGGAGAGTGGTGTCAAGCGGGTGATCGGAAGCTTTTCCGTGAATTTTGGTCGAAAAAGGCGGAATTTTCGCCTTTTATCACGAAAGTGAGGATGCTTTTATGCTTCAGACTGCCATAAGTCTTGGACGATCTTTTTAGGACGGGTTGATGGGGTTATCCTCTAGGAGTGGCAGCTCCTGGGCCGCTTTGTAGCGCTACGAGGCGAGCACAGTCCGAGACAAACTTTTACCCCGACTTGAAGATTGGCCATTCTCTCGAGAAGTAGAGGACTTCCTCCCTGGAGGAAGGTGCCAATGACTCTTCTCTCAGGCAGACACCCATCATCGGAACCCGTCGTTTTCCTCACTCTCCCGATAGTAGTAGCACGAGGGGGGGTGGAACAGGGAAGACGATTTGAGTGCATATACCGTGAGAGATGAGTTTCTCCGGGTGTCACCACTCGGAGGTTCCGAGCATCCGTGTTAATGTCAATGTCACGCCTCTCTCTGCGTTCAGGAGTGGTACGCAGGCCTAGAGCGTGGCGGACTGAGGCGGGGATTGGGAGGACCTCCACCGGGTCTGCCTGTGTCAGTCTATGGGCAAAGTCGATGTAAGACTAAGCCAGGCAAGGGGGGGACATCGATGATGTCTTACTCACGAGTTGTCGCAGCTTCTCCTAACGTAAGTAGAGAGCGAGAAGGCATTATGTCCTACCTTTACCCTCTCACTGGGATAAAGATCTCTCGACTAGAGTCCTAAGGCCGGAGTTAGGAGAGACTGGCAGATAACGTAAGGTTGGCGGTCTCGCGGGACCAAAAGTGAAACTCAATCTGAGGGTCGAGTCCCGGAAGAGGGCGTGCACGCCTATAGTTGTAGCGGTTCCGGATAATAGCTTTCCTCTTCGAGGTCGAAAAAAGGCTGGATTTTCCGCTCCTCTTTTACGGAAAATAGAGGAGCCTTTTCCTCGACCCGTTGAGACTCTTTTGGAAGATCTTGATTTCTGGCGTGAGGTGGAGGTTATCTCGGAGGCGGCGCCTGGGCGTCTAGAAAATCCTACGAGGCGACCGAGTCCGAGCAAAACCAATATTTACCCTCACGACTTTGAAGATTGGCCATCTAGCCTCTATATATGCGAGAAAGAAGAAGAGGTCTTCCCTGGTCAGGAAGGTGGCCCAATTAGACGCTTATCGTAACTCAGCAAGGCAGACCCCCTATTAAATCGAATCTAGCTCCTGCCTTATCCCACGTCTCTAGCGAAGAATAGATGCATGCTGCGTAGGTGGAACGGGGAAGATGATCGAGAGGCATTATATATATATATATAGATACCGGAGATGAGTTTTCTCCCGGTGTCACCACTCGGAGGTTCCGAACATCCCGTGTTAATGTCAATGTCCCGTCTCTCTCCTGCGTAAAGGAGTGGTACGCATGGCCCCTAGGGCGTGGGGACTGAGGCGGGATGGGAAGGACCTCCACCGCGTCTGCTGTGTCCGCAGGTATAGCAAGCTCGATGAGACCGTACCTTAGGGCTGGCTACTGGGGCGGAGGACACGGTGTGTGAGTTCGATCAGTGTTACATGCAGCTCTCCTACGTAAAGTGGAGAGCGAGAGCAGTGTAGATGTGATGTTACCTCGCCCCTAGGCACTCTATCTCAATTGGATATACGTATGACGTAGATATTAAAAGCCTACTGACTTTAGAGTCCTACCGGAGGATACGGAGAGACTGCCAGAACGAGGTGGTGGTCTTTCTCAGGGGAGCCACAAAGTAGAAAAACTCGAATCGCCGGGGTGCGAGTCCAGGAGAGGGTGGGCAAGCGTGGACGATTGTTATCAGCAGCTTTCCTGCTTTCGAGTCGAAAAAAGGCGAGGTTTTCCGGCCTTTTTCGCGAGAAAGTAGATGACCTTGATTTTATCGACCGGTTTGAGTACTCTTTTGAGACGATCTTTCTGGCTGGGGGGGGGGGGTAGGGAGGGTTAGGAATAGGAGTGAGAGGTTTTCGTCGGGACGGCGGCAGCCTGGGCCGTTCAGAAACACTCTTAACGAGGCGAGCCGAGTCGAGACAAAACTTTAATGACCTTGCAAGCATTGGCCATTCCTCTGCAGAGAAAGAGACTAGTAAGGTCTTCCTGGTAAGGAAGGTGCAATGACGCTCGTACTCGCAGGCAGAAGCCCAATCATCGCTCCTGCTTCCCACTCACTCTTCGCAGCAGATTGAATGACACTGTCGGAGAGGAGGAACGGGGAAGATGTGTGAGCGCATCCGGGAGATGATAAAAGTTTCCCTCTCGCGAGGGTGTTCACCACTCGGGAGGTTCCGCAGCTCATTGCACCGCAAAGTGTTATGTCCAATGTCACGACTATAGTCCTCTCCCTCTGCGTTCGGGAGTGTACGCAGGGCTCCATAGAGCGTGGGGACTCGGAGGCGGGATGGGAGGAATCTTCATCCGCGTCTGTCCTGTAGGTCAGCAGGGCAAGCTACGAGTATAAGACCGGCCTGGCTGCTGGGGCGGGACATAAGCGAGGTGTCTTCCTCACAGCTGTCGTACGCTCTCCTACAGTAAAGTAGGAGAAGCGAGAAGGCATTATTATTAGTCAGTCTCTATTGCTCTCTCACTGGGATAAAGCTCTCTCGATGACTAGAAGTAATAAGCACGGAGGTTATACGATAATCGAAGAACTGCCAGAAGAGGTGGCGGTACTTCCGGGACTAAAGTGAAAAACGACAAATTGAGGGGGTCGGGTTCCGGAGAGGGTGTAGCCGTGGCGCTCGAGCTCTAGCTTTCCCTGCTTCGAGGTCGACAAACGGCGGATTTTTCCGCCTTTTTAAATACGTGAAGTGGCAGGCTTTTTCTCGACCTCGTTGAGGCTCTTTGATGGTTGCTCTGGCGGGGTGGAGGGTTATTCTTTGGGAACGGGGGGCCTGGGGGCCGTCCCTAGAACATACGAGGCGCAAGCGCGAGTCCGAGACAAACCTTACCCCGAGTTTGAAGATTGGAGCCATCTCGGAAGCGATAGAAGAAGAACGAGGTCTTTCCGCCGTGGGAAGGAGGGCAATGAGCTTCGTACTTCGCAGGGGCAGAAGCCATCATCGCTCTGGGTTTCGCCCTCTGCGCGAATAGTGCAGAGTGCGGAGAGGTGGAAACAGGGGAAGATGTTGGGGGCCGAGGCATTCCGGGGAGATTAAGTTTTTCTTTTCTTCTCTCCCCGGGTGGATCACCACTCGGAGCATCCCCGTGTTAATGTCAACTGTACGGTCTCTCTCGTGCGTTCAGGGCAGCTGGTACGGCAGGTGGGGGTACTCGGGGAGCGCTGGCATGGGGAGGAACTTTCAACACCGAGGTCTGGTGCTGAGGTCCTGTTTGTCGGAAGGCAGTACGCAGAAAGCTCGATGAGACCGAGCCATGGCTGCTGGGGGCGGGGACACGAGTGTCGTTATCGATACAGTCGGGACGCTAGCTCTTCACTAGGGATAACACCGTAGGAGAGCGAGAAGTCAGCATTATCTATGAAGAGTGTAGTCCTGCGGGATTTGCCCTCGTGCAACAGTCTGGAATAGAAGCTCTCTCAGAAATAGAGTATTAAGCATTGGTATATGTTCTTTAGTAAGACACTGGGTGAGCCAGAACGAAGGTGGCGGTCTTTCCGGGCCAAGATGTGAAAACTCAAGATCGAGGGGGTCGCGTCCCGGAGAGGGTGCAGCGGTGGCGGTCGAGCTTTTAACTCTGCAATGAATTTTGAAGGGAGGAAAGAAAAACAATGGCGTGCTTATGCGCCTTTTTACGGAAAAGTAGAGCCTTTTTCCCTCCCGAGACGACGTGCCGGTTTGAGCAGTTCGGACGGTGTGCCTGCGGGGTGCGCAGGTGCGTGCCAGGGAGGGCGGGCGCCTGGGCCGTCTACGAAAATCTACGAAGGCGAGGCCGAGCCGAGCGCGACCGAAGAGCTCGTGAGTGCGGACCCCGGACCTCCTGAAGATGGCGCCACCCTCTAGGGCGGAGCGAAGAAGAAGGTTTCACGCTCATGGATAAGGAAGGATGCCCTATGAGCTTCGATTAACTCAGCAGGACAAGGCTCTCGCATCAAATCGCTCACTCGCCTGGACACAAAAATACACCTCCGCAGAGACTAAGATTTATGACTTAGGATGCTCGTGACGAGGGAAAGATTATGGAGAGTGGAGTGCTAGTCTCGGTGGAGATTTGCTCAGTCTTCTACTCTCGTGGTGTCATAAAAACTGGATCGTGTGGAGGTCTCCACGCTAGATTCATCTCCCCCCGAGGTTTTTAATTGTCAAATCGCTCCGAACTCTTCTGCCTCTCGGTCGTTTCAGAGCTCGTTATGCATGGGCCTTGATACGAGCGTGGCGGAGTAGGCAGGTGGAGGAGGAAAGGTAACCTCTCTCACCGAGTCTGCTCTCGTTGTCAGCTGGGAAGAGCTCGACTCACGCACGGCAGCGTTCTGTCTGAGAGGTATTGTGCGAGGAACTACGAGTGTTCTTCTCCATTTGTCTGCGCTTCTTACCTACGTAAAAGTAAGGAGCAGGACGAGTAAAGGTCATTTATATGCTTTTTTGCCATGCTTCATGCGGATACAGAAGCTCTTCTCGACTTATTAGTCTCTGACGGAGGCATCGACAAGAGATCTTGCCAGAACCGAGGTGGGGTCTTCGCGGGACTAATAAGTGAGCCCTGATAGGAATACGAGGCTAGAGTTCCGTGCGATAGATAGATGGTCGCCTCGCCGTGAGCGCGCTCTCGAGCTTTCCCTAGAGCTTAGCGCGGAAGCCTTCGCAGATGGAAGTCGACAATATAAAGTGCCGGCTCAGTCTGACTTAATTACCTTTATCGAGGTAAAAATATAGGCTTTTCTCGAGTGTTCGAGCTTTGTGGTTTTGTTTTCTCAAGTCGCGGGGAGGTTATCTCAATTAGGCGCGGATTTCGCTTCGGCCGCCTAAGAACATTTACCGAGTACCGATGCATTTGTATAAACTTCTCGACTTGAAATTGGCCCTCCGCCACGCTGATGACTCACGACGTCCCTCGCTCCTCGGCGCACATCCTTGCCTATTTGCAACCTCTGTGAGACGCTAGTGGATAGGGATAAAGCCTGTCGGTCGCCCTGCTTACTCTCTTCGCGCACGTGGTAGTCAGCGAAGTGTAAGTTAGGAGGTCTCATTTACCGCGCAGGCCAGTTTTCTACGAGGAGGGTGCAGTCGCATCGCTTCTTCGCAGTTGAAAGCGGAATACAAAAAAGCGGTCTTCCTACACTCGCCTCCTAGCCGCCCTGCGCCATGTAATTTGACGTCGATGTTGGATGACTGAATGGGGCGCACGCTTATCTGCGAAAAGCTTTGCTTTGGCACTTCTCCTTTTCTTAGTGCTCTCGCAACAGGTGACACTACCAATTGCGAACACAAGACGGAGAATGTTGCGAGGTTACGCGGTTCACTTCTCCTCTCCCAGCGCGTGTGTCCGGGTTTGGCTCTACGGAGGGTGGAATGTTGCGATATGTAATCGTTCACCCTAGCAGATAGACAGAACAGATTCGCTCCCGAGTCCTGGCAACAATAGATAGACTCAATCGCCGAAGCCCGTGTGCGGTCATATCCGACGAGATACCGGGAAGATGGCTATTCCCTTGTTCCTGCAAATCCCAGTACAGATGGCAGTTTTCCGTGACTTACGTCGAAACCTGAATCATTGCGAGAATTGCAACAAACGCGACGACCAGGTGTCTGTAAGCCGTCAGAACAGTTCCCGTTCGTTCCGCTGCCGTTAAGAGAGCACTACATGCCGGCGATTAAGTTTCCGCTTTTTACGACTGTAGCAGCTCACCGTCGCTATCTTCTCTTTCTCTTCATGTTGCGGTCATTGTGTTAGTTTTTCTTTGTGTCGGGGGTGATAGGTGCCTTTTTTACTTCTATACCATTATGGGAGAGTTCGACTTATGAGCTCTCGTATTAGATTGACATTCGGTTATCTTTGCTTCTAAATAAGTCATTAATGCGCAATGAATAGAGATTTGTCACGTCGGAATTTTCACCACACTCCTCTTCCCTCTCTGCAGCTCTAGTAGTACCCTGGCCTCCGCGCGGCAGCGCCTGTAGAGAATCATGCTGCACCGGTATCGTCATTCCTAAAGTCAGGTGCACATCTGCACGAACCTAGTGGTTAAATGCGTCTTGAACTCGCTCGCCTGGTCGCGGGTACTAGGCACTGGCCGCGGTCCCCTCTGCTCCGTTCTCTTTGGTCTCGTAGGCGAAAGTGGTAGAGTGCGGTTAATAACTCTGGGTGTGTTATTCTCAGCGGACCAGGTGTCAGTCGCAGCGCTCTTTTCGAGTACGTCTTCTATATTTGAATATGCGGTGATCAAATAGGTTCTCTTCTCAGCCCTTCGTGGAGCCCAGAAACTGGCAATACCTCTGTGCTCTGTTGTTTGGCTATGGAATATCGCGGGTCGCTGTCTCAGTCTGCGGACTATTAGCTCTGCTCTGCGTCTCGTCTTCATTTTGCTGCCGATAGAGGGTACCTTCCCACGTCCACTTAGTCCGAACTCACACGCAAAGGGGAAGAGGAGTCAGGCAGTTGACGGGTTCCTTCCGGTCTCTCCCATGTGGTGGTTGTCCTTGGGTCTTTGTGGCTTTGTCTAGGTTGCGTGCGTGACTGGTCTGTTAGTCGTCGTTCAGCACTCTCATCTGCCCTGGCAATAAATATCGCACGTCTGCTTGTTCGTGACGAACGACGGGGTCGTGATATTTCGCGCGAATTGTGGAACTGCTCGTTCCTCCTTACCTCTGCGTCCCTAGTTTCCTGTGAGCCTTTTACGTCCAAAAAACTGAGACATCCTAGAGAGAAAAAATTCTACGAGGAGAGGTGTGGTAAGCTCTACCACGTCTTCGTCGTTCTTGATCGGTGTTAGGCAAGGTAGCGTGGATTTTTCTCGCCTTTTTACGGCAAAAATAAGGTTTCTCTCTGAATTTGGTGTGAGTCTGTGGTTTGTTGTTTTCTTGGTCGGTCGGCGAAGGCTTACTCCCGACTTCATTTAGGTCGCGGTATTGCTCTGGGCGGCCTACGAGCAACAGTTATTTTCAGGCGATACTGGATGCATTTGATGAAAAGCCTTGTCCCCTGACTTCGAAAATTGGCCCTGGCGCGCAGAGAGGATAGACCGATTCGTTGGCCCGGCGAAATTAGATATGTTCTAATATGACTCGCTGGTCGCGTGGAAAGGATCGGCGCGGCCCCTGCTGCTCGCTGCTGCTCCTCCTCCTCTCTGGGTAGTAGAGAGTGGAAGGTGGTGGTAGTAGGGTGATACTCGAGGCAGTTTACTACGGGAGGGGTGTTCAGCAGCTTTCTTTAGCAGTTCGAACGGAGTAAAAAGCGGTCTCTTTTACTCCTCTACCGGACTGGCAATAACTCTGCTCGGGTTTGGGATATTGAACTGGGGGTCCGCTTCTGCTGAAAAAAGCTCTTTCTCTCTTTTTAGTTTTGCCTGCCCAAGAGGTACATCATCGAAGCAGAGAGCGCATCACAGAAAACGTAGTCCTAGGTATCGCCGATAAACGCTTTAGCGCCGCAGACGGCCTTCACACGGAGTATATGTATCTTCTTCATATTCCTCTAACGCACGAAAGCTAGTTATTGATAGATCTTGTCTGCCTAGATCGATCTTAGCTGCATTAACTATAATTCAAATTGGGGTTATTGTTTGGAATTTTGGAAGCTGGGGTCTGCTGCTTTTTTGGTATTCTGGTTGGCGTAAGTCATCTAAAAACTGGCTACTGCAGTAGTCTTTCTTCATAACTTAGTATTATGTGATCGAATGTTTTGAATCAAAACTTAATACTGACGGAGATTGAAGATGACCTTATTATCTGCTCAGTGACTGTATCCCTTCTCACTCATTTCGGGCATAGTTGACTAGCCTAACTCACTTGTGAGTAGTTTAAGGTAGCAGTGCTCTAGCTCAGTACAGTCGGCTGTGCGTAGTACGCTATTTTGGTCGTGCTGCTACTAAGCTTAATATTAAGTCCCTCATGTGGCTTATATGAGAGCGCTAGATTCGAATATGCTCGTGAAGAGCGGCTGGAACCTAAGAAGGCGAGGATTTTTCTTCTGCGTCATATTTGTCTCAGATCTCGGAGTCACATCGTCAAGTACATTGTATCTGACGCTTCCTTGCCGCTGATAGACTTATTAAATCGTTAGCTGTGATGTTTACAAGAATATAGGTTATATTTAATATCAGTCGGGGGCCAGTGCACAAGCATTCGTACTGAGGGCACTAGTTTGGAGTTATATTGATCGTACAGGAGTGAAGTGTACGAACGATGACTTGTCGTCCGGCGTGGTCGGAGGTGGTTATGCCCGAGGTTAACGGTATTCTGAACCGCCATGAGTGTTAAAATCTGAAGAAAACAGATTTCTTTGTAACCATGCGCCACAGGGTGTCCTGAGGTATATCGGGATGACTACGTTTGTGATTTTAGGCGGGTTGCGGATTGCCTTGTTTGTCTGATATGATAGGTGATGTTGTTCCATGATCTGTCGGTTGCAGTCGTATACCGACCAATACTTCCACACAACATAAACGACTATTATGATCCTCAGATAGGATCTACATATAACAGCCGATTTAAGATTCCGTGAGTAGGTCTTATAGCGAGATCAGCTTCCAGGCACTGAGGCGGGAAAAGTCACGGAATCTTGGGTCGTGTGGCGGGACGGTGGGTATTATAGCAAGTTAGGTAAGGGAACGACATGGGGTGGCTGAGTGCAGATTCTGCGACGTGTTAGTAATGACCTCCTGGGTTAATCGTTTATAAAGGATGCTGAAACCACGACAATTCAGATAGTCAGGGTCAACGAACCATTAAGATTGGTCGCCTCATCTCATGGAGCGCTGGCCTCGGCTATGGTCACCTTATTCGCGCGATGTGGATCCGCCCTCCTTAATAGTTTGAATTTGTACTAATACCGCTTCTGATCATTAAGTACCGAGATTATAATGGTAGCAAGAGGAATCTTTAACACATAATTCGAAGATTTACGCTCAACCAAAGTTAACTGTCTCTTGTTGACGATCATTGTGTCCGCGCGCAGTGGTTAATACGGACGCGGAGGAGAGATAGGACTGGCTTTGCCTGGGTTGTTGGCTTCCCCCCAGGCAAAGGTATACTAAATCTCCTTCGCGTCGTAAACGCAATTGGGCTCTCTCTTCCCCCCCGCCGGCTAAGTGTGGTTGTCGAGGCCTGAAAGCGGGGGTACATAGAGTTCCAGGATATGTAATACGATACTTGCCGCCGATGAACGAGAGAGACTATGCGGAGGAGGAGAGATTGGGTTATGACGTGTTGAACGATACTGCCGCAAGGAAAAGCAGCAGGGTCTTTCACTCCCTGCCTATCCGACATTGCAACACTTATTAACTGCCGTTTGATCATCGGCGGTGGGATTTCGTACCCACACTCTCTCTTGTCTGCGGTTTTTGAGTACGTGGCTCTTTCGGCAGCTGTTAACATGAATTTCAAGATCGTGTATCTATGCTCGTTGCATAAAAAAAGTCTGATGAATCGTAAGGGCTCGTTTCCGTGTCGGCCGGGCTTATTTGCGTCAGGTCGGCATGGCAAGTGGAGTTAGTTTGAGTGGGACGGCAGGCAGCTAGGCAGTCCGGGCGCGTTCGTGCGGGCTGGCTGGCTAGGCTTGGCTACCTCGTTCTTTCTTTCTCTGTTCTTTTCTGTTTTCTTGTCCTGTCGGGGCTTCTCGGTCATAACGTTTGCGAGGCTTGTTCTCGGAGCGGCAGGCAGGGCAGATTGACAGTTGGAGTGCGGCGGCGACAGGAGCTGCGCAGTGGGGGCATATGCTTCGGCTGGATCTGCTATGCTCGTTGCTCGCCTCGCTGTCTTCTTGTCTCGGCGTGTTCTGTTTCACTGTTCGTTTCCGGGGGCCAGGCAGAGGCAGGCAGGCAAGGCAGCAGGCAGCAGGCAGTTGCAGGCAGGCAGGCAGATTTCTGGAACAGTTTGGACGAGTCGGCGGCGAAAGGCAGCAAAGCGCAGCTAGACGGATAGGCATTCCGGTACATGCAAAGCGGCCCGGTAATTATAGCAAAGTGCTCACTGGCTAAATCAACGGTCGTGTTATTATAGCGAAAGGGGCCATACTGGTAAACAGACACCGACGCGGACTCACACGCGGGACTCCCTCGCGTACCGTACACGTCGGGTGGTGAATATCTATCGATGGCTTTTGTTGATACTTCTTGCTGCTACGTCTATCTGACTCCTCACTGGGTCGTATATAATATAATTCGCTTCGGTGTTTACCTGTGTTCTCGTTACCATGCGTCTGTGCTTTCTTTCTCTCGTTGGCTTCTTATGTGTTTATATCGTTTGGTCATATGTGCGGTTAGTGTTAAGCCGTGGAAATAGCGTTAGTTTTCAAGTCCGAAGATGGTAATATTTTTTGGCTCGGGGCACCGTTGTCGCCCTTCTTGTCCGTTTGTGCCTGAAGATGTCGTGGTGGTCGGTACCGAATCCGCACTACTGAGCAGGGTTCGGACCATTTGAATGGGTTGTAGTCAGTCACAGATTCGTGTTTATGTAGGCAATACATGAGATGATTAAGGATGGAGTAGAAGCTGTGTGTTAGTGTTGATACGGCATTGGGGCTGAACAAAGAAAAATGTATTTAAATTCCGCTACTAACGTCGTAAGCGGGTAAGAGAAAAAATCCAGTGCATCGCAACGCACCTTTAGTTTTCAACAACCGCATTGCACCAGGAAGCTGATATTGTGTGCCTCAGCATTTAATCGCTGCATAAGTAAAATCCTATGTTTTCTGCTTCCCCTACTTAGCCCCTCCGCTCCTGTGCGATTGGGACACTTTTCGCTGTCTTTTTTGCCTTCGGTCCATTTGACCCTTTCCTGGCTTCTGTCTCCCCTTGGTTTTTTTCGCTTTTCTTTTTTTCTCCACTTTCCTGTTCTTTCTGTCATTCTTTGGTTTTGTGTGTTACGGTGTGTTGGTGTTGGCGGGCCCCGTTGGGCCGTGCGTGTTCACGTCGGTTGTGTTGGGTGTTGGTTTTATGGGGTGGGTTTGGTGGTCGTGTGGCCGTCCCCTTGTGGGTTGCCCGGCTCATTCGTCGTATGTCTACGTGGCCGTGTTGTTGGGTTGTCGGTGTGTTGTATGTGGTGTTAGTTGTGCTTGCTTTTTGCGTTGCGGGCGTCTGGGTTCGGGGGGGTGGTGTTTTTGTTCTGGTGGGGTGTGTGGTGTTGGTTCGTGTGGTGTTGTTTTTGTGTTGGCGTGGTTGTCGTGTGTTGCGGGAGTTGGCGTGTGGGGTGTTGGTGTCGTGCGTGGTGGTGGGTGTGCTGTGTGTGGTGTGTGGGTTTGTGTTGTTGGGGGTGTGTGTGTCTGGTTTGTTGGGCTTGGGGTTTTGGTTTGGGTGGTGGGTTCGGGTGTGGGTGTGGTTGTGGTGTGGTGGTGTTTGTGGTGGTGGTGGTGGTTGGGGTTGGTGGGTGGTGGTTGTGATGGGGTGGTGCGGACGTCGCGGCGGCAGGTGGCCGCGTTGATCGTGCAGGTGGGGGTGTTGGTTGTGGCTGAGGCTTTGTGGGTGGGTGGTGCGTGTGTTCGCGGTGGTCTGTGAAGCGTATCGGGCACGATGGCGACGGTGCGGTGTTGTCTGGTGTGTTGGTTGGGTTGTGGCATTTTGTTTGTTGGTTTGGGTTTGGTTGGGCCTTGCCAGGGGGTGTTGTGTTTTGTGGTGTGTTGGGTGTTGGGGGGTGGGTGCTTTTGTGTGTGTCGTTTTTTGGTTGGTGGGTTTTCTGTGGTTGGTGGTGTTGTGGTGTTGGGGTGGCTCCGGTGGTTGGTTTGATTTCGAGTTGACCATTCGCTGAAGGTTGGTAGGTGCTTGTTTGGTGTCTGTGAAACCCTTTGTGGCAGGTGTTGGTGATGTGTGGTGTTGTGTTTTTGTGTTGTTGTTTTGTGTTGGGTCTTTGTGTTGTGTGGGGCGGCGGGGGTTGTGTAGGGCGGGGACGGTTACGGGTGTGCGTGTGGGATGTTTGTCGGTTTGGTTTTTTGTTTGTTGTGTAGCGCGTAAGCGTGGTGTGTGAGCCGTGTCGCGCGTGGGTGGTCGTGGAGGGTTCTGGCAGGAGGGAGTTGGGGGGGTCAGTGTGGGTGGGCTTCTGGAGTTTGGTTGGATGGTTGTTTGGTGTGTGGGTGCTTTCGGTTCTCGGTTGCGTTGTTGCGTCGGTGGGGTGGGGTTTGTGTGTTGTGGTTGGGCGTTTTGTTTGGTGGTGTTGGCGCTGTTTTGGGGTGGTGGTTTGTTGGCTTGGTTGGGTTGGTTTTGGGTTTGGTTTGTGTGTTTTCGAGCGCGGGGAGCTGCCCGATGGCTGTTGTTTGTCGGGGTGTGTTTGTGGTTGTTGGTGTGTTAGTTGTGCCCCTTGGGTGGTCACCTATTATTAATAAGAAACCTTAACGTTGAGGTCTGGTGTTCCTCTTGATAGCGGATTTTTTTTGAAGTTCATAACACAAATTTTTTCTTTCCTATTTTTTCAGATTTTTTTAAATATTTTTTTTCATTATTTTCACTATTTTCAATTCAATTTATTCTGCCATTTTTATCCTTATTGATTTGACCTTTTATTACCATATAGTTTCCTTGTTTGTTCACTTTTTTTCATCTGTATTCTTACTGAAAAGAAATTCTATCCAAAATAAGTTTTCCAATAACAGACTATCTATTTTAGCATAATGTATGGTTATAATTGGATTAGCTCATTTAAATTTTATTTAGCATTTTTTTAGAGTTAAGGGTTGCTGTCTTGTAACCATTTCAATGTCTCCATCAAAATTTTTTACAACTTTTTTTCGTTCTTTTTTAAGAAAAAAAAAAAAAAAACTAAAAATTTTTTTTTGGTTTTCTTTTTTTTTTTTTTTTGTTAAACAAAAAAACAGCTTTTAAAAAAATATTACAAAATTTCTCATTGCAATTTTTATTTCCTAACTTATTTATTTTTGTAAAATCAAATAAACGATATTTTATAATATTTTTCCTATTTCTTATTGTATTTATAAAGATATTAGTTATTATTTACGAATTAGAGTATTAGTTCTCCAGATAAATTTTTTTTTATTGTGACGTTATATTTAGTATAGATTTCAGAGAAATGTGATTACTTGTGGGAGTGGTGAGTGTGCTGTGAGTGCTAGTTACTGATTCCGGATATCGAGTGTAGTTGACGTTGGTATGTAGCGTGGCTTTATGTGAGTGTTGATGTTTTATTTGGGTTGTGAGTTATTATGTGAGTTATTAATTACTTATTATTTTATTATTAGTTATTATTATTGTTATTTAGTTATTATTATTTAGTTATGTTTTTATTATTTCACTTATGTGTCTTATTTTGATTATTATTTGAGAGTTATTATTTTCTCAATTCTATTTTTGTCCGCTTAAATATATATCGTTAGAGATTAATTGACCAGTGTGTTCGTTGTGGCAAAATTGTGTAGTGTTATATCAGTGTTTAGATTCAGTGGTTGTCCCATAAAAATTTTAAAAATTTTCATTTATAGAATAATGATCTTATTTCTTTTCAATAATAATAAGAATAATAGATAATAATAATAATAATAATAATATAATGAATGGAAGTAACAATAATAATAATGCAATCATAATGGATATGTAACAATGGGATGAATTATAGTAATCATGAGTTAATATGGATCGGAGTGGGGGTAGAGTAATTCTAGAGGTGGGGGTGTATATGAAGTGATGATTAATAAGTAATAGATGGAATGAAGATAGATGAGATCAATAATAATAATGAATATTGCATAAGTAAGTACCTCCAGAGGTGGAGATGAGGATGCGAGAGTGGAGAGTGAGAGTGGAATGAGAGTTAGATTACATAGGTGTTAGAGCTGCAGATGTTTCAAGAGAAATTTTAGTGAAAGGTAATAGACTTGTGAATTTTATATTTTAAATATTTTGAACTAAATACTTCATTTTTCTTTTCTGTTTCTGATTGCGTGTGTGTGCGTGTTTTGTTCCGTGTTTTTTTACTGGGTCCATTGCATTGGTTGTGTTAGAGTATGGATTTTTCTTTTCTTTTGCTTGTTAGTTTTTTTTTCCATATTTAAAAATTTTTCCTTTTTTCTTAATAACCCACTTTCAAACATTTATATAATATCTATTTAAAATTAAAAGTACATTGATGCACTTTTTTTCTTTTAAACAATAAACTTTAATCTTACTTATTTTCTTATATTAATAATTTTCATGAAAAATGTTCTGATATTCCTCCATACTTTGATTTTGTCGAACAGGATATGATATATCACAAATTTAATATTTCCAATTTTCACAAATTTACTAATTCCCGATGTAAAAAATTTTATAAATTAAATCATTCTCATTTACACAAATAAAAAATTACATATACATCAATAAATATCATCTTATTAATCTATTATTTTTTATTACACCGCAAAGTGACTCCAAAATATTTATAATTTTATAATTGTTCTCTTTATCTTTCTGCTTATATTAAATTAATGTTTCTTTTCACGAGAGAGTGCTGTGTGCTCTCTTCTATATATATATCTTGGAATACATTGGCTGTCGTGATCATCTGTTTCTTTGTCGTGATGTAGGTAATCCGAATTTGTGTTAGTTTTTGGTATGTTCTTCTTTCATTAATGTATTGCCAGTTATATTTTTCATTTGTTTCCTCCACTCATCTTTCTACACCAATAGTACTTAGGCCAGAGGCATGATGAGGTCTGCAATTAATATGAACTCTTT
>JABUQX010088332.1:0-2500 GCA_015478945.1 Trachelipus rathkii
AACAACACTTAATTAATAAAAATGTTACATATAATTAAAATTCAATAAAGCACAACACCTTCACTGCCTCTATTCCAAAACTTAACACAGCAAATATATGGTAAACATTTATTTTCACTCTGTCCACCATAGTGAAATATCGTTTACATGTAATAGATAGATAGATAGATAAGTAGATAGATAGATAGATAATAAATAGTAGATTAGATAGATAGATATGATAGATTAGATAGATAGATAGATAGATAGATTAGAGAGAGAGAGGAGTGAGAGCAGGAAGAGATGAGAGAGAGAGAGAGAGAGCGAGAGAGAGAGAGAGAGAGAGAGAGAGAGTTCAAAATCCTTTTTTTCAAATTATTTCGTACGATTTCACTGGGGTGAACGAAAGTTTCGTACTCGCGAAAATTTGCGTATTTTTTCGCTCGAAAACAGCAAGGTATGACGCTTGGCTTTTCCTATATATTTTATATGAAATATGAAGATCTACCCGTACGCCCATAGCTTTCAATTTACTCTTAGGAACAGAGTAGGAAGGAAAATTTTCCAAATGAATTTAATTATTATATTTGTTATTACTAAAGTAGTTGATTTTCTTTTAAATTATTTCTATAATCAGTTTCTTTTTTTACAACTTTCTATACTAAAATTCTAATTAATTTATTTTACTAGCATTTAAATTATTTTTATTAAAAAGACTAAAAATATTTGGGTAGAGCTACCTACCCCTGCCACTACCCTATGTATTACGCCCCTGATATACTATATTATATATATATATATATATATCTATAGTATAATATATATATATATATAGTAATAGTATATATATATAATATATATATATATATTATACTATATAATATATAGTTATATATATATATATATATTATATTACTCACATTATTTATAAAGAAGATTCAATCTTCTTTCTTTTTCTGCCGCAAATTCTTATTATTTTTCATTGCCATATCATTATATATATAGTATTATAATATATATGAATATATATATATATATATATATATATATATATATATATATATATATATATATATTAAGATAAATAAAAAGACATTTTTTTATTTATATTATAATATATATATATATATATATATTATATCCTATATCAGTGGCCGGCTCGTGGTCAAAATTCTGAGTAGGCAAAACAAAGTATATATTATAGTATATAATATATATATATAATATATAATATATATACTATATTATATTATATATATATATATTATTATATATATATATATACTATATATATAAATATACTATATAATATATATATATATATATATATAAGGGATATATATATACTTATAGTTATATTACTATATATAATTTATATATATATATATATATATATATATATATATATATATATATATATATATATATATTCATATATAATACATATATAATATTTACTTAACATTTCAACTTTAATTTATATAATATATATATATAGATATATATATTATATATATATGATATATATAATATAAAGTATATATAATATATATAATTATATAATATATATACCTATATATATATATAATATATATATATATATATATAATATATTATATTTATTTACATTTAGCGACAATGTAAGAGAATGAATGGTTCCACATATTCTAACATTTGAATTTCAATGGGCCTCACAACACTCGAAAAAGAATTTAGTAATTTTTAATGAAACTTAAATCGAATACGATTCCAATATCCCAGTATTTACAAAACTAACAGCTCAATTTATTAACACACAAAATCAGTAATAAATTAATATAATAAATAATATGAAAATCGTATTATTAATAACTAAAACTCCCCACAAAATCACTCACATTATTAATATATAGAAAACTGCTGGTCTGCAGAGGCATGCTACAAAGTGCCGAGGAAGAGTCGTGACTCAACGCGTTTTCTTAGACTCTGGTTTTGAGTCAATATTTTTAAGTGAAATTACGAATTAAATAATCGGTATAAGAGATGATCAAGTTAGCATAAAATTATTAATTAGTTAATTATAATTATGTTATTAATAATATTATTATTATTTCTTGCTAATGCAATTTAAATGGGGATTATTTAAAAAAAATGACTGCTACCGACTCGTCAGGCACATCCAAAGTTGCCTAGCCTTAGAGAATAAGGAACTATTTTTTGACTTCGAGAAGTAACAATTGCCACCGATCGCTACTATTAAAAAAAGAATCGAGTAGAAATTGATGACGGCATCTTAAAGCTAGCCTTCGAACGAAATCATTTTATACTATATATATATAATATATTATATATATATATATATTACTATATATATATATATATATATATACTATATATATACTATATATATTATATAATATATATATATAGTATTATATATATATATATATATTGGCTGAATTTTTAATATTTTTTGGGATCACTAAAGGCAAAGTAGCGTTGCCTACTCTGCCTACCTCCAAAAGCCGCCACTGATATATAA
>JABUQX010088332.1:12500-26884 GCA_015478945.1 Trachelipus rathkii
ACCATAACAATAATAGGTACTCAAGAAACAGCCAAGATGATGCCGAAGATTGGTACGAAGATACCAGTAGAGGGAGATATAAAAGACCACCTCAGACTCGCATGGATGATGTCTTTGAAGGTGACTTGTATTGTTATAAAGTCTCAAGAACTCCGGATCTATATGTAATCCGTGAGGAAGCTTCCGAAGAAGAATCAGACACCCTTGAAAAGGACTCTGAAAGCGATGTCCAGAGTGAGGATAACCGCACTTGTATGGAGTACGCACTTGAAACGGCAGATATGATGCAGCGCACTGGCAAATTTACAGATGAAGACTCATACACATCCTATGATGAGAATGAGCATAATGGTCAATCATCTGATTCCGATTTAGAAAATAATTATGGTGAGAATGAGCACAGCACTCACATGTTAGATTATGAGGAGTTTACTCCTTATCCACCTGATCAAACAGTACTTTTCGATCATGGTGAAGAGAATTATGAATATAATTCTGAAGTAAGTGATCAGCACGGTTATGATCAGAGCTCTGACCGTTGCAGTAGTATTAAAAGGAATTTTGCCAGAAACCCCAACCATAGTTGGAAGAGAAAGTATTGGAGCAATAATAGCAATCATAGCAATCACTCCAATCATAGAAGAGATTCTGAAAATAAAATATTGGTTGATGGTGATGACACAGTACGGTACCGCACCGCACCATCCAATGCTCAACGATACACACCGAATTCTCATAGATATTCCAAATGGTGGATGGATACTAGGGATCGCGACCCAAAATATCCAAGATATACCAAGACGAATGGAAGGAGAAATTGGAATGGTAAAAGGGCTAGAAGATGGAAGAGTGACGCAACCCGCACTGAAAACTCAGCCATTCAACACACTCAAGTTGTGGAACGCTTACAAACAAGCAATCTGCACCCGCTAAGAGGCCAGTATGGCGGTACAAGGTCTGAAACTCAAATCACACAGCCTGTGTGTACGTCAATGGTACGTAAGACGTTTAATACCATAACACCAAACCGAGGTGAACTTAAGTGGAACCAAACTAGTATTGATACAGATGTGAACTTGGAATTGCGCAGCCAACAAGCATCAACTTCAACTACAAGTAAGAGAAACTTAGGAAATCGCCTCAAGTCACATCATAAACATAGAAAGGAAAGATGTGCACCCGACACTACTTTGTGGAATGACCGTAAGGAGGAGAGAGATAATTGGGTCCCAGAGTCCGTCAATGATCGTCAGTCATTGCACTCGATTGGGAAGAGCTTAAAGACCTCAACAGAAGTGACTGTAGCCCAAAACTCTCGATTCCAATCTGACAATAAACAAGTTATGTCAAAAGTAGATAAAGAAAGAATAAAAGAAAAATTGTTAGTGATAAATAGTAATGGTAAAAACTTAGATAAATACACACCTGATATAATAGGAGAACCTGATTTATATGAAGATACAGATACAATGTGTATAGTTAAACTTAATAATAATAAAAGAATTTTACCTAAATTTAAATACATTTTAGAAGCTAAAATTGAAGATGAAAAATGCGCAACAATTGCCTGATAACAGCATGGTAATTACAGTACCAACTGATGCCTTTAGAGGTAGCGCAGCCATCTTTATACGGAGTACTTTATCAAATGTGAAGGAAGGTAATATAATTATAGAGCTGATTAATTTAGGGAGCCGCCCTATTGAAATAATAAAGGGTGAAGCCATAACAACAGCCTATCTAGTCTTGAGAAGAATCATACAGAAATAGAAAGAGTCAATGCAACACGCAATACCATGATGAAGCAAATACATGCACAAACCATGCAAGAGTCCAGAAAAGATTATAAAAAGTGGAAGATACCCACAATAACCGAAGGGTTATCAGAGAAAGAATTATATATGACATACAAAGAGATACTGACGAAGGATGAAGAAAAGTATAGAGTGTTACAACGACCTGAGGAACTTGAAAACATTATTGATTTTCTCATGAAAAACAGAGACGTTGTGGGACTGGCAGATGATCCCATAGGGCAGTTCCCCAACTATCAATTTAAACTAGAACTAGATGAGAAATGCCCAAAGGTCCTGTTCACTCCGCAGTATCAGCAACCTAGATCTTTTGTGAAAGATATTAATAACTGGACAGAGGACCAGTTGAGGAAGAACCTGATTGAACCATCAGTGTCTCCCCACAGTAGTCCATTACTAGTGATACCGAAGAAGTCTGGAAGTCGCCCCAGGATTTGTGTCGACTATAGGAAGATAAATAAATGGTCTGTAGGAGACAGCTTCCCTATTCCTTTCATCCAGGATACGGTGAACTCACTAGGACGAGCTAGTATATTCAGCTGTGTCGACGTTCTCGATGGCTTCTACCAGATAGCATTAAGCGAAGAGAGTAGACCCTTACTAGCATTTAGAACACAGAGAGGATGCTATCAGCCTCGCGTTCTACCAATGGGTTTGAAACAATCCCCCGCCGTGTTCAGTAGGGTGATGAGTTTGGTATTAAGTGGATTGCTAGGCATAGATTGTTTATCATACATTGACGATATAATAATATACTCTCAAGATGTACCTTCTCATTACAATAGCCTATCAAGAGTTTTCGAAGCACTGAGGAAATGCAACTTCAAAGTTAAATTGGAGAAATGCCAATTTTTCAAGAAGGAAATAGTATTTTTAGGGTACTTGATTTCAGGTCAAGGGGTTACTGTAGACCCTGAGAAGCTAAAAACTTTATCGAAAATAAGGACACCTACTAGCGTCCCAGAAGTACGTTCAGTTTTAGGTTTCTTTGGTTTCTTCAGAACGCTTCTACCGACTTTTTCAAGTACTGCTGAACCTCTAACCAAACTACTTAAGAAAAAGCAAGAATTCATTTGGGGAGAGGAACAAGAAAGATCATTGAATAAACTGAAAGATTTATTGCTAGCAAGATCAATCGTGCAATATCCAGATTTCAACAAAGAATTTATTGTTGTACACCGACGCCAATCCATACATGTTTAGGAAGCAGTGTTACTACAGAGAATGATAAGGAGAAGAATTACCTTTTCGCTTTGCAAGCAGAACCTTTGTCAAAGCGCAAAGAATTAATGCCCTACGGAGATGGATATGTTTTGGGAATCATCTTTTGCGTTCTGAGGAAGTTTAGAACTTAATTATGGATATAAATAAAAGTAAAAACTGATCATTCAGCAGCAGTAGCAATATTCACTAAGAAAGACTTATCTCAACGGCTAGATTAAGCTAGAGGTCTTTAAAGTATCAGATTTCAAGTCCAACTTTGAACATATAGAAAGTACGAAGAACTCGAGTTGCAGATTTCTTATCCAAGTATATCCCTGATACAGTGAAATCAGATGATGAAAGAGGATAAGGACGGAAGAACAAAACCTAGAAAACTCAATATGTGAAGCAGCACCATCCTAAAAAATAATAGTTTAAAATAAAGAAAATTAAGAACTCCAATAACAATAATAAAGAAACAGATAAAGGTAAGTTTAATAATAACACTAAAGACATAGATAAAACAGATGAAATTTTAACATTAGATACCGCAACGATCTCAAGAGAACAAAGAAAGGCAGTCGAAATGAAGGTAGAATATGAAGAGCTACAAAAGGGTAAAAGAATAAAAGGTTTAAAATTCTTTAAAGATATGATTTATATAAAGATAAAAGAAAACTATAAAATATGGTTACCCAAATCTTTGATAGATATAGCCATTGATATGACTCACTCAATACAAGGTCATAGTGGGTCAGAAAGAACTCTAGAAAAACTAAGGAGGAGATATCATTTTCAAAATATTAGAAAAGTAGTGGAAGAATTTTGCAAAAGCTGTCATACGTGTCAAGAAGCGAAAGGATCTAAGCCTAAGAAGGCAATCATAAAAACATATCCTTTAGCAGAACAACCATTCCAAAAGATTGCTATGGACATTATGGGTCCATTAACAGTTTCATCAAAAGGAAATAAATATATACTCGTCTTTAAGGATCAATTAACAAGATATGTAGAATTAGTAGCATTAAAATCGAGAGATAGTGATAAAATAGTAGATGTTTTTATAGATAGAATAGTAGTATGTCACACCGTACCAGATACAATAATCTCTGACAATGCATTAGAATTTGTAGGAAAACTCATGAAAGGTATATGCAGAAAGTTTAAGATTAAAAAGGTAGAAATAAGTAGCTACCACGCCAATAGCAATGGTCTTGTCGAAACTACAAACGCAAATATAGCGAACTTTCTGAGATGTTACGTCAAAGATAATCAGCGAGATTGGGACCAATATTTACCTTTGGCCCAAGCAGCTATAAATAACACATACAACAGTAGCATTAAAACAGATCCCCATTTCTTACTCTATGGCTACACGAAGCGTATGCCATCAGACATACCAACCGAAACCTTAATAAAATCTAAAGATCCTAAACCTATAAAGGAGGATGAAAAGATAGAAAATTTGTATGAAAGAATTAAGGAAATAAGAAGACAAGCCAGAGTAACATTAGAAAAAGAAGTTAAAAAGTACTCGACTCAGAACAGCAAAACGGCAAAAGATAGACCGATAAAGATAGGAGATTTGGTGTACACTCAGAGAATCAAACCACCGCACCTATCACCTAAACTGTTCCGAAAGTGGAGAGGTCCATTTCGAATTGAAGCTTACGGGAATGAATTTGAAACAAGTAATACTATATCTAAGAGATCCTACAACAGGCAAGATATATAGAGTAAATGTAGATAACTTTAAAGTAGCTAGAACACGAGGAAAAGATGAGAAATTTAATAAAGAAACCGATATAAATATATCCTCAGACACAAGACAGAAAATTAATGTTAACTTAACAAAGAAGAAACAAAATAAATATAATAAGTATGGAAAACATGAAGATAATGATGATGATGAAAGTGAAACTAGAGTAATTTACTTGAGAACACCTAAAACAAATAGAAATACAATGGAGGAATCACAATTTAACGTGGAAGAAGAAGCACCTGAGGCTGTAGATGAAGATGTAGAACCAGTAGCAGAATCAGCACAAGAAAGTGAAATGAAACACGCTACATTAGAACCAGATGAACTAATATTCGGAAGAACAGAAGAAATGTTCGGTGATGAAGAACAAGCAATAGCATTACCAGTATCACAACCGGTAGATGAACCTATTCGAAGAACTAGAGGTAAAGAAAAGGATTTGTCATATAGACCCAAACATCAATATACGATGATAGAAAGATCACCTGTTCAGACGAGACAGTCAACATCTCGAACCGAAAGAATGGATCATACAGCACCAGAATTGCCAGAAAAACCACCAGATTTACCTCCAAGAAGATCATCAGATCTACCTCCAGATATACCTCCAAGAAAACAGCCAGATGTACCTGCGAAGAAAGTCAGATTCAAGAACATAAGAAGAGTCACATTTAGTGATAAAGATAGTAAAAGCTAGTTCATTACTATCTCTATTGCTAAAAGTGAAACTGAAAAGGAACTTTAAAAGAAAGATGTAGAATTTTTATTTGTATGTACATATTGATTAATATATGTGTAATAATATATTTTACAATAAAAATATTATTTTATTGATTTTTCTTTTTATATACTTTAAAACTTTAAGGTAAATATATATATATATATATATATATATATATATATATATATATATTAAAAATATATAATATATATATATATATATATATATATATATATATATATATATATATTATATATATATATATATATATAATATATATATATATATATATATATATATATATATATATATATATCAAGTACCGGTAATAGTACTTAATTGGGTACAAATGTACCTGAACTTTATAATTTTATTCATTATATTTAGTTTTAAGTATGTTTCCATAACTAAATCCAGGGTCTAACCAGTAGTTTAGAAATTTATTTTTTTTGTAATTATAATCAATTTTTTAGTACTAGATGGAAGTTGATACTTTACTACGCCAAGAAGGATTGTCGATCTTGCAGCTATCAAAGTTGGAGTATGACGATCGTCACCAACAGTTCTAAGATGATACTTAAGACGAAACTTGGAACGCGAACTGGCGTCAGGAAAAAGGCACAATCAAGAAGAAACCTATTGAAACAGAATTTGATCACAATGCACAGACATAACAGACTAGGAAGCAAACCATGATATCTAGTCAGGTCAGTCTATTATTGCCAATTCCTAAGATATTGCAAGAACTTGTCCAATTATGGGTAAAGATATTGATAACGAAACTAATTGATTGGGTTACTACCCGAGTCCAATATCGTATTCCAATGGAAATAGGTGACGTAATAGATATGTTTGATCACGATTGTTTTGATCACCTAGGAATGATTAAAGATAGTGAAATATTCACCAGAATTAAAGAACATTTAAGAAATAACAATGAAGATTTCGCAAGAGTACAAGTATATTTAGATGATTATGTACCAGGAGAATACAACGGACATAATAGCAGATTTCTACTAGAAGATTGTTTGTCAAATGGTAACGAGAATAAACTTAGCAAGATAGTTCAAGAACTGAATGAAATTCAAGAATGGGAAGAGTTGGAAATCATTGCACAAGCCATAATGAGGAAGAACAGAAACATAATTAGATCCATTAGACCAATTTATACTAACACTAAGACCATATACGAAATCTCTAACATGCTAACTAAAGCTGATAGACAAAGAAATGTATTATATTCATTAAGAAATGGTGATGAAATGACAGCACATTTGTCAATTTTGCTCGAATATCCATTTCAAAGCTTATTTTGCACAGAATGTGCACATATAGTGAGAAAACTAGTTTATCTAGGAGGTTTTAGTGATATTTTAGAGATAATTTTAGAGAAAATAACTTTAGAAGAAAGTTATCCTGTTAATTATAGAGAAAAACTTATTTTTTTTAACAAAATTTTTGGAATAACATAGATTCAGTAACACGACGAAGTATGGGAAAAAGAATATCCCCAAGAATTTTGTATAAATTATTAAAGCTTAAAAGCATTCATTCAAAAGAAGGTATAGAACACACGATGATCAAAGATATAGTGAATGGAATGGATTTCATCAACAACAGAGAATTATTGATGACAATGTGTGTTCAAGCATGGACAATCGACGTGTTTGACATACCAATAAAGCTAACACATTATATGAGTGAAACAGATGTATTGAAACTGAAATATGAACTGTTACCTTCATCATATGCAAACACCAGAGATCTAATAGGAATATGGCTACGACAGTACAAAAGGAACAACATTAAAACAATATTCAAGTTCTTAGGCGAACAACTAGTGGGAACAACAATTTCTTATAGCTACAGATCACAATATTTTTTGAATACATTACCTGTAAGATGGAATTTAACATGGCAAGGAAGAGATTATACAGCTACCACTAGATTGTCACACACTGAAAGTTTCTCAATAAGAGGAAGACTTTAACCATAATATTGATTGATTAGAAGATAACACTAATTGATTTTATTTTTTTTTTTTTTTGAAATTTTTGAACATTTTACCAAAGAATTTTTTATATTTTAATTTTGATTAATGTTTAAATAATATTTAACTATTATTTAACTAATATTTTAATTAATATAGATAATAAGTGTTTACTTAATATTAATTTTACTTTATAATAGTTTTTAATATATCCCGAATATAATTTTTGTTTGACCAAAGTTAATAAAATATTAGTTTCAAATCCCTAGGATTTTTTTTTAAGATTTTCAATTTCTATTTCAATTTTTATTTCATATATGATTCTATATGACTCTTTTAACAATAAATACATAGTACTTATTCTATATCATTTACTTTTACATGGTAATCGACATTACATTTGTTCAAACACTTACAAATTTTATGAACTTTTAACATTTTCAAACATCATAATTTTTTTTTTGAACATTACAACTTAACTGTAACATTTCCAAACCATCATATTCTAAAATCTACCCACAGTTAACATACTTTTAGATTTTTTTTGAATTGCCATACTGCCGAATATATTTATCTTTCCAGTTACTGGCAATTGAAATTATTGGGATAATACTGAGAGATACAACTGAAAATGAGACGCAAAGGAAGACCTTGTAAAAGAATATCACACGAGGAATTCATGATGATTTTGCATCAAATGCAACAGATGTTTCCGCCCAATTGATGGAATTGTTCACTATATACCAGCATTGAAGGTTTAATAACATCATGTATTAACTGAAATAGTATTTAATTAATTATTAACTCATTTTACATAGCTTACTAGTTCAAACTTAGAAATTTTTTTTTTTTGATTTTTAAATTTTTTTTTTTCGAATTTAACTTACTTACTTTACAAATTTTAAATTTTAAAAATTTTTTAAAGGTGGGGCAGTCTGAAAAACTCCGATTTGCCTTAATAGTATAAAAACCCAACAGGATATGGAAATCATATAAAACAATTAAAATAATAATTAGTTAATGATATTTGTAATTATTTGGAAAAACACAGATTATGTAATACCATTTATTTCAATAATATTCTCACGATATTAATAATTTTCACACGGTTTTTCCCCAAGGGTTTTTCCCACTTGCGCAATAGTATTTTCACATTAAATTTTCTTTTGCATAAAAAGTTGAAATTTCGTAACAATGTACAGGATACCCATCCTGTTGCTAAATCAAAAATAAGTTTTCGATAAACATCTAATGGGTATAAAAGGAAAGGATCAGGAGCTAGAGCTCATTATCCCGACAACCTCAACTACTATACAAAAGAAAAAACAAGTTTAATTCTATCAGTGAAATGAAAGCGAATTAAAATTAACTTAGAAAAATTTTGAAATAAAAATAACTTAGAAAATTTTCGAACTAAAATTAACTTAGAAAATTTTCAGAATAAAATTAACTTAGAAAATTTTCGAAATAAAATTAACTTAATAAAAATAACTTAGAAAATTTTCGAAATAAAAATAACTTAGAAAAATTTCGAAATAAAAATAACTTAGAAAATTTTCGAAATTAAAAATATCAGTGAAATGAAAGCGAATTAAAAAAATAACTTAGAAAATTTTCGAATAAAAATAACTTAGAAAAATTTCGAAACTTAGAAAAATTTCGGAATAATTTTAACTCAGAAAAATTTTGAATAATTTTTAACTCTGAATAAATTTTGAACTTAGAAAATTTTCTCAATGATTTTCACTTAGTAAAATTTTGAACTTAGAAATTTTTTTAAACTTAGAAATTTTTTCGTAAAGCGAATCAACCGCGATTTGCAGAATTAATTTTTAAACCAATTTTAAACTCATTTTTGTATTTACTTTAAAAACAAATTTAAATATACTTTAAAATAAATTCCGTCCCCAACAATATTAACCTTACAGATTTTTGGTAATGTAAGTAGACGATGCAGTTTGATTTTTATTATTATTTGAAAACTTTTAATTCAAAGTTATAATTTTTATTGTTTGATTTTATTATTGTTTGAAAACTTTTGATTCAAAGTTCTAAATTTTATTTTTTCAAATTTTGAAATTAATTTACTTTAAAACTTTTTTAGATTATAAATATTATTTTTTATTTTTATTATTAAAAAATTTTATTGTTTGCAGAATTCGAAGCCATTTTAGTTGCAAAACAAATTAACTTCGAAATAATAATTAAAATAAATAATAAAATAAAGAATATTAAATAATAATAATAGTAATAATAATATTAATAATAATAAAATAATAATAATAATAAAAAATAATATTAATAATAATAAAAATATTAATAATAATAATGATAATAATAATAATTATTAATATAATAATAATAATAATAATTAATAATAATAATATTATTATTAATAATAATAATGGAAAGAAATTGCCGTCTACAACGATTCTAGACAATAGTAATACGTCATATTAGCATCACCGGATATTAATAACTACGTCATTTTATTAGGTTAATCACATAAACTTACATGACTATGTGTGAACCAGGCAACTGGGCGTAAAAGGATATATTTACGTGTGTACCAGGAACACACAAATTATGTCAAAGTTTTAAAAATGAGGCAACTAAAAAATATATTTTTTTTTCATAAAAATAAAATATATTATATATATATATAACATATAACATACCTGAAAAACATTTGTGAAATACATATATATATATATGAATGTATATATATATATGTTTGGTAAAAAATATATATATATATCAGAAATATATATATTATATAGATAAGCAGTGAAATTATATATATATATATAATGTAATATATATATATATATAATATATATATATAATATATATAAAATATATATAATATAATATATATATATATATATATATATGATATGTATATATATGTTTGGTAACAAATATATATATATATATATAGAAATATATATATATATACAGTGAATTTTTAAATTACAGAAAGACTTTTAAAGTACGAGTCTGGGCTTGAATTTCTTAATGTTTGTTTAATGTTTACCTGAACCTTTTAAAATATTTATTTCAAACTTTGCTTAATATTTAATTAATATTTATTAACATTTGCTGAAAACTTTTGAAATTGACATTTATTAACTTTCTGAAAGCACTAATGAATTTAATTCCTTAACTTCATAAATTACGACAATAATCTATTTATGTAAATATAGAACTATAAGAATAAAGAATTAAAACTGAATAAAGTTTCATATACATTTCTTCAAGAAGTATTACCCGCAAGGAATACCTATGAGCGTGATAGGTATTTTTATTCATAATAGAGGCTGCAGTTTTAGCTAAAACCGCTATAAAAATATTAAAAAACACCCTAGGGCTAAATACCCGAAAAAATCTTCTTGAACTTCAAACACGCATCAGAAGCGGTATAACAGCTCAAAAAGTAAGGGGTTTTGAGAAAACCTGTCGTAAACAGAAAAGACCTAGAAAATAAAGCTAAATAACGGCAGCCCGTCATATATATATATATATATATATATATATATATATATATATATATATATATATATATATATATATATATATATATATATATATATATATATAATATATTATATATATAATATATATATATATATTATATATATTATATATATGATTATATATAGATATATATATATATAACTTTGATAAGGTTCCCCACATAAGGCTGATGAAGAAGTTACTTCAAGTGGTATATTGTGGAGTGTAACATTTTTTTTGTTTAGTTGTCAACCAACCACTTCACGCGGAGAGCCTATTCAGGGGGGGTGTTGCACACCAAAGTTTCATCACGCTAACGCGCAAATTAAGCGCAGAGTGAGAAAGACGCAGGCTTTATAAGGTGAAGTAGAGAGTTAAATCAGCCAGTTTAACACAAGAAGATGGAGAGAATTCCACAGAACAGAAGGGGCTGGAAAGAAGGAAGCACCGCAGCGACAGCCTGGAGTTACCAAGATCCCACAAAACTCGTGGGCAGACACAGCAACCCTTGTGCTACGAGGGCGTCGTAAAGGTGGTGGGTACACGGGTGGTAAGTTCCCGTCGGCACTGCCGGCTGTGGACGCTAATAGATAAAGAGATAAAGTACTAAAACATGGCGCCCAAAGATAGAGGGTCAAATGAACTGGAAAGTACAGGAACATTTATAAGCCTTTGGGCTTTGACTTCCGACCTCTGTCCAAATAGCCGGGTGAAACCAAGCCCCAAAGATATGAGAACAGTACTCCATACAAGGGCCCGGATGAGACCCCTTGTATAGCTGAGTAACTGAGAAGAGGGAAAAAAAGTCTCGCAGTCCTAAACAGAACTCCAGTTTTCTTTGAGCCCACCCTATGCACGGTTTGGTGATGTGTAGGTTTCCAAAGACAGTTTTTTTGTTTTATGTTAAGGCCAAGGGATGTTTTATATTGTCAACAGGAGAGACGAGAGAACAGTCGAAAGATATAGGAAAGTTTGAAGGTGTTTTAGTGAGGGAGATTTGTAGAAGTTGATTTTTAAAGAATTGAATTTCACAAGGTTGAGACGACCCCAGCCGGAAATTCTATCCAGATCAGCGAGAATAGAATCGGAAAGATTAAGACGAGAGGCAATTCTAGAAGTAAAGGAGGAAGGGAGCAGATTGAAATGAGTTGAAGAGTGAAGGGTCAAGTCATCGGCATATGAGTGGATACAGTTAGATGTGCAGGTGAGAAGATCAATTCAATGAAAAGTAAGAATAAAGTAGAAGATAAGACCGAACCCTGGAGGGAACACCATTTCATGACAGAAAAAGTAAGAAGAAGTCGCTCCACAACGCAATCCGACTATTGAGCGACATGAAAGAAAGCTTAGACACTACGTAAGCAAGAGAAGGAGTAAACACAAGGAGGGGAGTTGGAGAGCGTGCTCGTGCATACCCGGATCAAATGCTTTGGATAATGTCGAGCGCCAACACACCAAAGTCTCCCCGTAGTTTCCTAAGAGAAGCGAAAACCATAAATCGGTAAATAGGAAAAGTAATAAATCGCCAGTAGACTGAACGCGCCGGAAAGCTACTGGTGATCGGAAAGAAGCAGAATTAGATTTCCAGATGGCCTAAGAAGGTGAGAGTTAAGAAGTGTTTCAAAAGATCTTAGATAGAATACAGTGAGAGCTAAGGGCGATTACGTTAGAAGGATCAAAGCGGCTTTCTTTTTTCGGAATAGGTTGTGACATGTGCCGTGCTTTCCAACACTGAGAGGGAAAGTGCTAAGTATTGAGACCTAGAGAATATAGTTAACGAGGGGCGGGGTCAGCACGTAAGCACACTCCCTCAAACTCGGGGAGGAATGCCATCCGGGCCACCCGCCTTCCAACGTTCATAGATTCAGGAGCCCGTGTACCGAATCAAATGTAATTCACAGGTAAAAGACATAGGACAGCTGCCAGAGAGGAAAGTAGAAGGAGGAGGGAATGCAGATGACGTCCAAGGTTAGCTTATGAGAAAATACGAGGCCGAAGAGATGTACACTTAGATATAATTACTCTCCGGCTGATTGATTGTGCACGAACGTTCATGCACAGTACAGACCACTTCTTATGTGCGGATTATAGCAGGGTGCAGAGCGAACTGACATCCTTTACTTGCAGAGAAAATGATTTAGAGACTGTTTGTATCATGGCGATAGGGCCGAGGTCAGGAAAGTGGACTTGGGTATTAGTTTCGCAGTTGCGGGATGCAGAATCACAAGAGGTTAATGCGTCATCTTTCGTTGTGATGAAGCCTGCTTTGGCTCGTTCGAAGAGTACATTCTCTGCGGAGACCGAGTGTGTCTATGCTTGAGTGAAATTAGCCGAGTAGTGATAGGCGCAGATCGAGATGGTTTTTTCTATCTCAGGACTAGCCGCCTTGTTCCTACTGACAGGTGGTCAACCAGAATCAAGCGACCTCGATCGAACCATGCGATTATGAGGAAAAAGATTTAAGAGTCGAGAGGAAATGAACCTGCTCAGCCCGCAACGATTAACAGCTCCCACTTTAAGTGGCAGAAGCCGAAGCGTCATCAGAGTCAAAGCAGTCATTCCAATTAAAGTTAGCGTAGAAGCGACGCAGAGGCCCAATCAGCCCGATCAGAAGTGCCAAAAAAAACGCATAGGGCAGGAGGAAGCTGGTTGGACGAGAAAGTTTGAAATAAGCAAAGATCATCAAGGTTGTGGTCAGATTACCAAAATAGGGGAGCGAAAATGGTGATTTATAGAAGAGAAGGACTAGTGGTGAAACCTAGGTCAAGTGTGTTCAAGAATTGTTGGATAAAGAGTAGTTTGGGAATAGAAAAACAGTGTGTACAACTAAAAGGCAATAAGTCATTATCATGGGAAATAGTGAAGAGTGGTGTGCCACAGGGTTCAGAGCTTGGGTTACTATTGTTCCTCATATATATAAGTGATTTAGACCATGGACTTAAATGCAAGGTTTCTAAGTTTGAAGATGATACCAAAGTGGCCACCTCAATTAGGAATAGTGAAGGAGGTATGAACTTTTCAAAATTAGTTTTGCAGAACTTCTTGGTGAGCAGATAAGTATCAAAGTGAATTTTATAGTAAAAATTGTCAGGTTCTTCACATAGGTTTCTCAAATAAAGTTTTAACTGCGATATGAATGGGGATTGGCTTGAGTCCTGTGGACCAAGAAAAAGATATAGGTGTAATTATAACAGTAATTTGAAAGTAGCTACTCAGTGTTTGGAAGCAACAGAAATAAAGCTAAGAAAATGCACCCCATTATAAATGGCAATGTTTTTTTACAAGAGCAACAGAAAGTAATAATAAACTGTATAATATTTATGTTAGGCCAATAAATAGAGTATTCCTCAAAGTTTGGGCCCTTATTTAAAGAAAGAC
>JABUQX010088333.1:5000-17500 GCA_015478945.1 Trachelipus rathkii
TATATATATATATATATATATATATATATATATATATATATATAATATATATATATATATATTATATATATAATATATAATAGATAGAAATAGATAGATAGATAGATAGATAGATAGATAGATAGATAGATAGATAGATAGATAGATAGATAGATAGTAGATAGAATGTACTGAATATCGTATATATTGAATTCCTTTCATTTCTTTCATAGCGACTATCGGAAACAACAATAATGCCTGAAAAATAATGTTAAAAAACCTTTCTAAGTATTTAGTGGCAAGATTGTCACAAAAGTATTTTTTTAAAATAACGTTCTTTCTCGGCTCGTCCATTATCATTCCACTGTATAGAGAAAGAAAAGAATTGTCATCTCACACTTCACTAAATCAAACTGAAGTGGGAAGTTTCCACAACATGCACAGAGAGCCTGATCATGGTTGAGCTTGCAATTTATTACGCTGTCAGATAATTTATATATATATTATATATATATATATATATAATATATATATATATATATTATATATATATATATATATATATATATATATATATATTATATATATAATCTATATATATATATATACTATATATATATATATATAATATATATATATATATAGAGTAGATACGGGGACAGTTTGGTAGTTGCCGTCCTTTTCGATATAAGGGAATAATTGAGTATTGGCTTCAACTTGGAATAGCTCGAAACAGGGTAAATTTCAAGTTTCTAGGATGTATATAGAGGGGCGGTGTCCCCCGAGGGTGGACGTTTGATATTGCGCTTATGCTACGCTTGTGGCGGCTTCCAGCGGGTGAGATTAGGCCTAAATCGAACACCTGGAGGTCATGACATTATTGTAATTATTAATTATTATATTATTATTAATTATTATTATTAATTATTATTTTATTATTATTATTATTATTATTATTCATTAATTATTATTATTATTATAATATTATTAATATTACACGAAGAAGTGACCCGAAGGGTTACTTCTGAGTTGTTTTTCAAAGCCTTCTGCGTATCCTTCTACGGTTCCTACATCTAATTTATCTCCTCCGTCTGCCCCGCTTCGTTCAGTTTTACGCACTCTGGTTCAGCTCCGGCTCGGCTCCGTTCCGGCTCAGCCCTGAGTCAAATATACATCTATAGAGGTTAGAGTTTATCGATATTGGGTTAAAATTTGGGAGGGGGGGTTAGATGAGAGGTAACCCTCGTCGTGAGAGTTACGTCCCCATTGGGTCCCCCGAAGGGGGACCCCCACCCCCCCTTAAAAAATCGAAGTGTTCGTAATTGGTAAAATTGGTGAGAGGATTCAGAGTTGAATTTCTGAAATAGTTTTGATATGTGATCTGAGGAGTTTGGCTCCGGCACCGGGTGCCTGTGAGCCACTGGCGGTGCCAGGTTAATAAAACAGTGTATAACAACAATATTGTGTCCTTATATGGATTATTTGAGACCATAGATCTTGGAAATATGATGGTTATAAGTTCGTATAGGGTGTCTAGAACCCCCCCCCCCCCGTAGGGGCCCCAATTGAAAAAAAAATCACATAGTGCAAAACAGAGACCAATGGAGGAAGAAAGAAGGATGAAGGCTGAAATTTGGCTAATGTATAGAAGAAGGAGAAAGGAGTTTGAATCTATAAGTTTGAGTTTAGCACGGCTCGGTGCTGATTCCAGTGGGGTGGCCTGGTATTATAAGTATATGGTTATAAAGGCTATAGAGTTTGAATATGCAAGTTTGAGACCCTCCATGGGCAACCAGCTGCGACAACAGGTCCCGCGCCGCCGCGTGCGGCACCCGCAGCAGCGTGCCTGCCAGTGCAATCCGCCGCGAAACTGGAGCGTGTGCGCGCCCGCAGGCTCGCCCTCCGGCGCGATCCAACGCGTGTGCGAGCCCGCAGGCGCGACCGCCGGCGCGAAACGACGCCGGCGCGAATCGGTACGAGAATGCCAACGTGTTCTGTTTTTAACTTATTTTTTTTTTCAAACATTATTATTTTTTATTTTTATTATTTTTTATTTTATTTTTGTTTTTACTAAATTTTTTAAGCTTTTCATGTTTATAACGTAAAAATTTACGTTTTTTACATACCCTAATCAAGTAAATCAGTAAATCAAACAACACTCCCCACTCCCCCTCCCTCCTCCTCCCTACTTCCCATCTATTGATCTATTGATTCAAGTCATATTTTTAGTTAAATTTGTTAATGTTTTTACATACCATGAAATCAGTAAAAATCCATAATCAAGCAACCTCCCCATCCCCCCTCCCCTCCCTGTCACCTTCCATCCCCGCTATGATCTATTGATCTAGTGAGTTAGCGAACCATTTATAAATAAATGCAAACTTTTCTTATTCATTAGTGTTCAGGTATCCAATCTAGAATGGACGTCAGGTAAATTTATGTCCGGCGCTCCTTTGCTACATGTTCTTAGTGTCCTGGTCCTACAGGGTGGTGGGAAAACCTTTCTGTTATTAAAACATTTTAAAAGAGGTCGAGATTTTCGAACACAATCTGTTAAAATCATATGGTGCTACAATGTTTACCAGGAAAAGTTTAAAGATTACAAAGATGTAATCCAATTTCACGAAGGGTTATATGACATAAAAGCTCTTCCCACGGTTTACCAGGAATAAAATTAGAATCCTTGTTGATTAGATGCAACAAGTGTAAGAACATTTACCATCAATTTTTGATTGATCCCTATAATCATTTAAACATCACAGTATTTTTTATAACAGAATATCTTTCATCAGAATAAGTATAAATAGGAATGTGTTTTAAACACGCCGTATTTAATCTTGTTTCGGACAAAGAGGGATATAGTCGGTCCAATGTTGTGGCTCCCAAATGTTCCTACTGCAACGTAAAGAGTTCTTAAAAGTATATAAAGAAGTTACATCTATACCTCACGGTTATTTACTCTGTGAGCTTCATCCTAAGAACACGCATAGAGTTTTACTGCGTACCAATATCTTACCTAACGAGATTGAGACAGTATACATACCTGAATAATGAGTACTCTAGTAGCAGATTATTTACCTCTTATAAGAAAATTTAAAAACCTGAAACCTTCTGAAAAACGTAAACTAATCTGTGAAGATGAAAAATTTATACAATGTATAGCAGAAGTATGCCTAAATCTTATAAAAGGAAAGGTTCCTTTAAACAGACCTCAGAAGGTAAAGTTACGTCGTCACAGAAACATCATTAAAAAACTTGCTGGTAACGTAAGAAAACTTAAAAATAAAAAAAAGCTATTACAGAAAGGTGGAGGTGTGTTCCTACCTTTACTCTTTTCCGTTATAGCCCCTTTGATAACCAAGTGGCTTGCTCAATGATGAAGAAGGTAGGGGTTTTACCCTAAAGCGATTATGAGAAGTTGAAATATAACACAGGAACTCTATCTCTACAGCCACAACAACAACAACAACAACACAACAACAACAACAACAACAACAACAACAACAACAACCATTCGAACAACCTCAATCAGACCTTCAAATGCACCAGATCTGATATAACCCTTATCAACCATTGATTCAACAGCAGCCTTTGAGTTTATATGATCCTCAAGTTGAACAGATAAATAATTACGAGAAGGAACTGCAACAAATATTAAACTCCGATGTTAACATTCATGAAAAAAAGAACCCTATATCAAAATGCTATCCAAAAATTAGTAGATTTAAAAGTTTTATTAAAATCACCCAAGGAAGATGCAGCTCTAACAGCAGATACTAAGCCTATGGTGAAAAGAGAAGATAATTTTAAACACATACTCAAGGAAAGCTTACCAGTGAAGAGTAAGAAAACAGGTATAGCTCTATAAAATATTTTAAAAGATCAAATTACCGGGAATGAGCTCGGTCAAATCATTATTGAAGGAGAAGTCCTAGCTGGTTCGAACATTGTTGACTTGATATCTGATCTCTCACGTGAATGGAAGAAGGCCCCTGTAGCAGGATGAAACAGGATCAAGCAAGAACTTCAGATTATTAATTTTCCAAGACCTTTAATCTTGAATAAACAAAGATTAGCGGATTTGGACAATATTCCAGTGTCGCCTAGACCTGATGCAAGTCCTGCTGGTACTTCTTTTGCATCTGAACAGATTAAAGCATGCTAAGTAGCGTCCATTACGTTCATGGCAGGGTTTAGAATAAGAAAAACCATACATTGTTTCCAAAATGGATTAGCTTCCTATTATTTATATGATTGTATTATTTTGGTAATTTAAATTAAAATGTAAATATTCTAGGTTATTCTTTCTTATACACTTGCTATGTTTTTTTTTTAGACTTGTAGAATTTAAAATAGTTAATATTATTTTGTAATTAAAAATAAAATATTTCATATATACATTTGATCTTTATATCACCTTTCAGTATAAATGAATATGATTTTTATTGTTAACGTCATTGTGAATCATGGAGGCTAAGGAAGTGGTGATAAATATTACTTTGATGTGAAACAGCCATACAGTTACGGGGGTTTTTCAAGTTTTGCTTCAAAGTTTCCACAGATTAATAAAAAAGAATTGAAAAAATATTTAGAAGGTGAGGATGCGTTTACCCTTCATAAACTTATACGAAAAAAATTTCCGACACGAAAAACCATAGCTCCACATTTAGATAGCGTATGGCAACTAGATTTGACCGATATGATAAAATATAAATCTTACAATGAAGGTTATCAATATATTCTTTTTGTGATAGCCTTGCATATTCCAAGATACTTAATGGTTAGGGTTTTTAAAAGATACAATCAAAGACTGTTTGCCTACAGCTTGTCAGGAATTATAAATGAAAGAAGGCCGATATCCTCAATGATATGGACAGATAAAGTTCAGCAATCTTTTAGGTAAAGAGTTTTCAAGAACTAGTTACTGAGTATGACAAAGGGTATTACAAAACACATTTTCAGTAATAAAGCAGGCAATGTTGAAAGAGTACGAGGACTATAAAAGACAAGAATGCATCGGTATTTTAACGAAGATGAATACATTTAAATATTTCGATATACTACAAGACCTGGCTTACTCCTATAATCGGTCTTATCACAGAACACTTAAGAATACCCCTATAGAGATGGTGAAGACAAAACCTGCTGTACCTATCAACCCAAAGGGAAAAATAAAAGATAACACTGGTATTAAAGTAGGAGATTATGTAAGAGTATCCAGGACTGACGAAAATTTCAGAAAGGGGTATGAAGCTGGGTGGTCGAGAGAAGTTTTTAAAGTAGAGACCATCAGAGAATTCCCTAGAGACCGGTTAAAATTATACTATCTTGAGGATTTAGACGGAGAAAAAATAAACAGGAGGATTCTATAACAGGAAATACAGAAATACGATTTGAATCCTAAGAGTCATGGTATAAAATAGAATATTAATGCTCTAAAGGGAAAGGTAAAAATAAACAGTATCTTGTCAAATGGATAGGTTACCCAATGAAGTTTAACAGTTATATAAATGCTAGTGATATTAAGAAACATTGATCAGTATGTTTACAGAGACATTGTAGAACCCCAGTATGTTGGAAATACTAAGGCCCAGTTACTAAGAGTGATACATTTTCCTAAAGATGGTAGAGTTATAAGTTTTCCTAGTGTACACTATATACCTCTGAATAATGCTCAATTTAGAACCGTAAGAGTGTATATAAGAGATGTCGGAGAGAACCCTTATCCATTCACACATGGTACAGCTGTGTGTAAAGTGCATATACGGAAGAAGCTCCGATAGTGTAAAAATAAGTTTCTGAGAAACAATAAACATGTCTACCGACGATCATTTCTATTTAACGCTACCCTCATCGGCTTCCATGGTGCTAATAAAATATCAGACTATACAACTCAATTATTGAACCCTATAACTTTCGATCGAGAAATGTATGAAGCAGGATTAAGTGAAATAATTCTTGATGCATCTGTTGAGAATATATTAGAGTCCCCCTTCTGCCTTTATACATATTTAAGAAGCGGTTTTGAAATGTAAAAATATATTAAAAAATTAAAACTAAGAACAGACATTATGAACATATGGAAAAAAATATTTCTATGAAAAATATTTCATAAGTCGGGGTCTTTACAATTCGGTACTGATGTGTTCATGGCTTTAAACAAAAAATTTGAAACAAGTCTGCTATGTAAAGATTTAGTGTTTCTTGTTAACAAAGCCATTAATGAGGATAACGTGTTAATCACTTAAACATCTCAACTCTTGTGAACCTGAAGGATAGAAGTTTATTTATTTTCCATCGGTCAGCCTGGTTTTCGTAAATGTCATTATCACATGTAAGATCAATATTAAAAAATACCGATATCAAAACCCATCTCAAAGAAATTATACGTTGTATACCAACGATGAAGAAGTTAATGTATCCAAAACGACACCGAGAGCTCATTACATTTTGTATGCATGCTTCTAAGATGTTTCAAGATCCTGGTATGGCCTATGTTTATACAGATATTATAGACCATCAGTATGTAGGGAATACTAAAGCCTCTTTGTTAAGAGTAGTTCATTTTCCTAAAGGTAATAGAGTTATAAGTTTTCCTAATGTTCACTACTTACCCTTAAGTAAGACCCAACTGAGTTCGATTCGTATTTATATAAGAGACGTAGAAGGCAACCCATACCCATTCACGACTGGGACAGCAGTGTGTAAAGTAAACATTAGAAGGAAGCTCCGTTAAATAATAATAATAATGGAAAGAGAACGAAAAGTCTTCAGGGGGTCAAGACTGCAGAGGGGTTAGGTTAGGTGGATTTTTTGCTTCGTTGTTCAGACGTGCTATCCCTTTGTTTTAATCAGGAGGCAAATACCTCGCTAAAAAAGCAGCTAGGACATGTATAGATACTTTCCAGGATATTATGGGCGGTATCGATCCACGGACAGCTGTAAAACGACGACTAGCCGATGCTTCTGATGAAATGTTAGATGATGTTAAACGAAAAATACGACGTAAGATGACTGGTCAAGGTGTAGGTCACCGTAAAAAACCTATAAAGAGGAATAGGAAAGGACCTCTAAAGAAAAAGTGTATTGATGTGTTCACCCTTTAATAACATTGCTAAGTGGCAACTTTTTTACATAAATGCTGACAACCTGTAACTATTTCGTATATAAGGAATGTTTAACCAGATCTCTCATCATTATACGTCTGAGGATTGTACCAAGCAAGAACTGCATTTCTCCATCCCCAGCCCAGACTGTTGTAAAGAGTGAATTGGATCTTCTTCTCTGTGAACCCTACAGCAGATCAGATGTGAGTGAATCCAACTTTATTAGTGTTAATCCTGTTCACGCAATCACAAATACAGATGTACCTCTCGAATACAAAATATCTCTGGTACTCTGTCAATATCTTGACCCTTCGAATGTATTTTTATATCTGAAGACCAAGTTAGTCAACGAGGATGGTTCAGATCTCACAGGAACCGATCACATAGTATCCACTGAGACAAATTTCCTCTATACATGTTGTAATCAACTTGAGGTGTTTTTAAATGAAACATCTCTAGGAGCATCAGCTGCAAGTTACCCTTATCGAAGTTACATTGAAACTTTACTGAATTATTCTCAAGATGCTAAGGAGTCTCTCATCTGCAATCAAGTGGATATTACAATTTAAAAGATGCAGAGAAACACAGAGCCCATGCTGTTAAATCTAAAAATAACACTTATGAATATTTATGGACGTGTAAACGGTGATATATTCTCTCAGGAAAGTTTTATTCTACCCAACAGTGGACACCCGCATCAGGTTAACTAGATCGTCCACCTGAATTTGGCTCTTAATGTTAAAAGTGCTGTTTTAGCTACAACTACCGCACCAAAGCCTATCTTTAAATTACTGGATACTTATCTTTATATACAAAGTGAAATTATCTCCCATTAAACATATGGAAATAGAGAAATCTCTTTTGACCGATACAGCAAAATATCCAATCAAGAGAATTGAGACATAAAATTTTTTAATTTTACCCCAGGATTATCAATCAAGTATTAATATAAACCTAACATCGTCAATGGTACTTACTCAAAAGTATAATAGGAATTTTAGAACCACGATGCCATATTCTGGAAACTATGGAAAGTCACCCTTTAAATTTACCCATTTCGGACTTAGGGGGATCAGTTTAACACGTGAAATGCGTCCAACCATACGTCGTGATTATTGAGATGATATATGAAGACTCACATTCTCAATGTTCGCGTCCTTTTTACGATTTATTCGCCAATACTGTTTCTTGCAGCGATAACGGTACAGGTGTTGATCTCAAGAATTATGCTGGAAACAGTAATTTATATGCATACGATCTCACTGCTGATCTTTCAGCTTGTAATGCTAATCATCTCAATATTCTAAGAAAAGGAACATTAGGCTTGAGTCTCAAATTTGGACAAAGCTTGACATCCTCAATCTCAGTTTTGGTGTATCTGGAACATCCTCAAATCATCGAGATTGACAGAGTACGAAATATAATCTTGAATTACTAATGATGAATGAAGAAGAAATATTAAATGCCTTCGGAAACGAAAGAACATTTTTAGGTGTATTTGCCTGTAATGAACTCAGTTCTGTGAAATTGGATACAGATTCTGGTCTTATCTTCAACACTTCTCCTAGGGATGTTTCGAACAATGGACATTGGATAGCTGTGTATAAGAATAAAAAAATAATGTTGTATGTTTCCTTGACTCTCTGCATTTAGATTTTATGTTTAGTAATCATTATGTCACATCTTTTTTAAAATATAATAATGTTCAATATGTTAAAACCTTATGTTTTCCTGTACAATCCATCATGTCTAAATTATGTGGTGTATACTGTATTTATTTCATTATATGTTTTTTAAATAGTTTCTTTTAATAAACTTGTAAATATATTTGATGCTTAAAATTTATATGTTAACGATTATGTAGTTTGCTCTTATGTTATAAAGGCCTTAAAATAAAAACCCGTTTTCTTTTCCTACTTTTAACCAAAGAACTTATTTATACTAAAGAAAAATATGACTTGAATCAATAGATAAATAGATCATAGCGGGGATGGAAGGTGACAGGGAGGGGAGGGGGAGTGGGGAGGGTTGCTTGATTTACTGATTTACTGATTTATGGTATGTAAAACATAACAATTTTAATAAAAATATGACTTGAATCAATAGATCAATAGATGGGAGGTAGGGAGGAGGGGGGAGGGGGAGTGGGGAGTGTTGTTTGATTTACTGATTTACTGATTCAGGGTATGTAAAAACGTAAATTTTTACGTTATAAACATGAAAAGCTTAAATTTTTTTTTTAGTAAAAACAAAAATAAAATAAAAAATAAAATAAAAAATAATAAATTTTTGAAAAAAAAAATTAAGTTAAAAACAGAACACGTTTGCATTCTCGTACCGGTTCGCACATGCGGGACGCGGGGGGCGCGCGCACGCGCCCCTTCCGCGTCGTTTCGCGCCGGCGGGCGCGCACACGCTCCGGTTTCGCGGCGGATTGCACTGGCAGGCGCGCCTGCGGGCGCGCACACGCGGCGGCGCGGGGGCCTGTTGACGCAACCTTCTTGCCCATGAGGGAGTCTCAAACATTCATATTCAAACTCTATAGCCTTATAAACATATACTTTAATACCAGCACCCCCACTGGAATCAGCACCGGAGCCGGTGCTAACTCAAACTCTATAGATTCAAACTCCTTTCTCCTTCTTCTATACATTAGCCAAATTTCAGCCTTCATCCTTCTTTCTTCCTCCATTGGTCTCTGTTTTGCACTATGTGATTTTTTTTTCAATTGGGGCCCCTAGGGGGGGGGGGGGGTTCTAGACACCCTATCACCCTATACGAACTTATAACCATCATATTCAAGATCTATGGTCTCAATAACCCATATAAGGACACCAATATTGTTTTTATACGACTGTTTATTAACTCGGCACCGCAGTGGCTCCAGCACCGGTGCCGGAGCCAACTCCTCAGATTCACATATCAACTATTTCTAGAAATTCAACTCTGAATCCTCTCATCAAATTTTAACCAATTACGAAAACTTCGATTTTTTAAGGGGGGGTGGGGTCCCCCTTCGGGGGACCCAAGGGGACGTAACCTCGTCTACGACGAGGTTACCTCATCATCTAACCCCCCTCCAAATTTTAACCCAATACGATAATTCTAACCTCTATAGATATATATTGGACTCAGAGGCTGAGCCGGAGCCGGAGCCGGAGCCGGAGCCTGAACCAGAGTGCGTAAAACTGAACGAAGCGGGGCAGACGGAGGAGATAAATTAGATGTAGGAACCGTAGAAGGATACGCAGAAGGCTTTGAAAAACAACTCAGAAGTAACCCTTCGGGTCACTTCTTCGTGTAATAATATAATAATAATAATAATAATAATAATAATAATAATAATAATAATAATAATAATAATAATAATAATAATAATAATAATAATAATAATAATAATAATAATACAAACAGAAAAACAGACAAACACAGACCTTCGGTCTGTGTCTGTCGGTCTGTCTGACCTCCAGGTGTTCGAATTAGGCCTAATCTCCATGCTCTCAGCAGCCGCCACAAGGGCGTAAGCGCAATATTTACGTCCACCCTCGGGGGCGACCCCCCCTCTATATACATCCTAGAGACTTGAAATTTACCCTGTTTCGAGCTTAACATATATAGATTTATATTCCCAACGGTTTGAAGCCAATACCTCTATTCCTTCATATTAAAAAGGACGGCAACTACCAAACTGTCCCGTAACTACTATATATATATATATATATAATATATATATATATATATATATATATATATATATTAATATAATTCTACATAAATAAATATAATACAACAAATATATATTATATATATATATATATATATATATATATATATATATATATATATATATATATATATATGATATATATATAGGTCCTATTCTGTTTTACGACTCCGTCAGTTTCTAATTTTTTATTTGTTTTTATTTTTTTAAAATAATTTTATAGCTATATGTTACCAACAATGAATTTCAGTGGTAACGGACATGATTAAAAAGTTTGATAATTTTTTAAATAATTTTTAAAAATCACATTTTTGTAAATATTTTTAAAAATGAAATATCTCGAAAAGTACGACACTTACAGAAAAACCAATTACATATTTGGAATCAGCGTATAAAGCTTATCGGAAAAATGGTAAAAAAAAAAAAAAAAAAACATTATTTTCAAAAAATTGAATATCTCAAAAGTACGGACACTTACAAGAAAAACCATTACATATTTCGGAATCAGCGTATAAGGCTTATTATAAAAATGTAAAAAAATTACTAAAAAAAAACCGGCAAAAAAAAACAAAAAAAAATTAGGGGGCATCACACGCCGACGGGACAGAGGGGGGTGGAACGTTTTCCCTACCCCATAGGGGGGAGGGGCGGAGGAACCCCCGCGACATAACCAAATACCAAAGAGCGGGGGTCCCGGAGACCCTCCGGAGGGGGGGAAATAGTCTAACCCCGTAGTTCCCCGGAAGGCCGAGAGACCCCGCCTCCTGCCATCTTTGCGGTTTACCCTTGGGTATTCCTTTAGTAAAAAAAAAAAAAAAAAAAAAATTAAAACTGACGAAGTCGTAAAACGTAACAGGTCCTATATATTTTTGAATTATGTCCGTTACCACTTAAATTGATTGTTAAAAAAAAAAAAAAGAAAAAAAATAATAAAAAAAAAAAAAAAAAAAATTCAAAACTGAAGGAGTCGTTAAAACAGAAGAGCCCCTATATATATTATAATATATATATATATATATATATATATATATATAGTATATATATATATTATATATATATATATAATATAATATATATATATATATAATTATATATATATATATATATATATATATATATTATGGTATTATATATATATATATATATTATATATATTATTATATATATATATATATAATATATATTGTAATATATATATATATATATATATATATATAAATATATATATATATATATTATATACTATAATATATAATGTATATATATATATATATATATATATATATATATATATTATATATATATATATATATATATATATATATATTATATATATATATATATATATATATATAATATATATATATATATATATATATAATATATTATATGTATATTGGTGAATGGTATATATATTATAAGATGATATCTATATAATATCGAATCATGTCTATTATCTGTGAGTGAGTTTTATCCATATCGATTTCGTAGATCCGAACATATTATTATTATTTGATAAAAGTCAAAATAAAACTGTATTATGATGAAAAAAGTCAAAATAAACTGTATTGTAATAAAGAGAGCTTCACACTTTAAAAATATTTAAAAAAAAACGTTTCTGATTATTTGAATTAACGTAAAACCTAACCATCACTTACTTAACCTAACCAAACTTATATTAGTGTATAATT
>JABUQX010088333.1:22500-25097 GCA_015478945.1 Trachelipus rathkii
TATATATATATATATAGTATATATATATATATATATATATATATATATATATATATATATATTATATATATATATATATATATATATATATATATATATATATATATATATATATATATATATATATATATATATATATATATATATATATATATATATATATATTTTATATATATATATATAAATATATATATGGAAGTCGTTTGTATATCTGTCATATACACTGAAAACGCCACGCTGGTTAGTAAAACGAATACAAAAAAAAAAAAAAATTATATCTCAAAAACTACAATAGCTACAGCGAAATGGAATACATTTTTGGAATCCTGGTAAAATTTCACATAAGAAAATGTAAAAAAAATAAAAAAATTATTGTTAATAATTATAGTAATATGATTAGAAGGCCTATTTAGAGACCTTTTATTGGTTTCTCGTTAAAATAAATAGACTTTCTATTAAAATAAATAGACTTTCTATCAAATTTTGCTTTTTTTTTTTTAACTAGAGAATTCTAAGGGTATACCCGCACCGATGCAGGGAGTCGGGTCTCGGCCTTCCGGGAACCACATGGGTGACGATTTCTCCGGGGAGGCCCCGGAACCCCGCTCTTGGTATTTGGGTGTCGCGGGGGTTCCTCCGCCCCTCCCCTACGGGGTATGGAAAACGTCCCCCCCTATGTTCCCCGTCGGCTCGAGCCCCCTAGTGTGCCGTATAAAGCATTTTCCTATGTGAAATTTTACCAAAATTTATTCCTTTTCTTTTTTGCTATTTTAGTTTTTTGAGATATAATTTTTTTTTTTTTTTTTTTTTTTTTTTTTACATTTTCCGTACTAAAATTGGACCAGCATTCCACCAATGTATTCCGTTTTACTGTAGCATTAATAGTTTTTGAGATATATATGACGGATATACTAAACGCTGGCCCCTATTTTCTTTATATATATTATTTATTTATATATATATAATTATTATTATTTATATATATATATATATATATATATATATATATATATATATATATATATATATATATATGTTATATTGGTTAGTTATTATTGTTATATTATTATTATATATGGCATAGTTATTATTATTATATATATATATATCAAATATATATATATATATTATAATATATATATATATATTACATATATATATATATATATATAGATATGAAAATTGTTATATATATATATATATATATATATATATATAGCATATATATATATATATATATATATACATATATATATATATGTATATATATATATATATATATATATATATATATATATATATATATATATATATATTTATATATATATATATATATATATATATATATATATATATATATATATATATATATATAATTAGTTATTAATCTATTATGGTTTAAACGTTATAATAAATTTATCCCTCACTTTTAGCGAGTGTTAGGAAGCTCGTATCCACCTGAAACTTGATACCCCTATAGGCGGTGGTGTCACCTAATTATAGACGAGGTTACGTATTAATGCATCTCCCGTAGGAGTGATGCAGCCCCTCCTTTATAGTTTTAGTAAAGGCTTTGATCCCTAGCAACTGGGGACCTAGAGACTTTGTATCCCTCTCAATTTTGTACTCCCACTTATGACGTTACCCCCGTCGTAGACGAGGTTACGTAACCGTGCACCCCCGGGGCGGGGCTGTGGTCCCAAGTTTGGTTATGGCATTAGCTAGACGGCAAATAAGCAGCCGACATGCTTCTGCAATATATATATATATATATATATATATATATATATATATATATGCCTGTATGCAAGTTATATATATATATATATATATATATATATATATATATAATCCTGTCCCTTTGCTTCCCATAACTAGAGGTAAAGTGTTCAAACATGCACCTGAATCCAAGGCATGCATGAACATTTCTAGGGTATAAATATGTAGTAGTGGGACCAAAACAGCCACCAAATATAGTATATATATATATATATATATATATATATATATATATATATATATATATATATATATATATATATATATATATATATATATATATATATATATATATATATATATATATATATATTTATATATATATGGTATTGAGTCACAGGGTTAGGGTTTAAGTTATTATTCTCCTGAATGTAGCTAGCTTTAATTATCTTATTCCTTTCAAACTTTGTACATTTATAACTGGTGGTTTCACCACGTCGTAGACGAGGTTACTTATCCCTGCACTCCCCGTAAGAGGTGCAGCCCCCTCTTAAAGTTTTTGAACATCCCTTAGGGAGTCTTTGAGACCTCATCCCCTTCTGACTCTTGGTACCTTAATCTACTGGAGACGTAACCTCTTCTTAGACGAGGTTAGGTATTTGTGCATTCCCCGTAGGGGAATGTAGCCCCTACCCAAAGTTTTTTCACCAAAATTTTAAATTTTCGTATGATATTTTCCATCTGATTTATAAAAAACAATTTATATATTATATATATATATATATATATATATATATGAAGCGGCGCAATGAAAACGCGAAAGTTGCTCTACGATAAATGCGAAAACACAAACACCTACTTATTGAACGAAGTACAAC
>JABUQX010088334.1:5000-30734 GCA_015478945.1 Trachelipus rathkii
ATAAGTATAAGATTTACAAAGTTAAATTTTTATTGCTCCCTGGTTTAAATAAAGGGTCATATATATATATAAATATATATATATATACTATATATATATATATATATATATATATATATATATATATATAATATATATATATATATATATATATATATAATATATTTATATATATATATATATAATATATAGGGTTGGCGACGTCAGCAGGGTGCGGTGCCATTTTAAAATTATAGAGGTGTGGTGTTGGTGAAGTGCGGTGCTGAGCCGGCGCTCATTGAAACATAAAGGTGCGGTACGGTGCGACAAAAAATGACCTTTGGTGCGGTGCGCGAAATTCCATTGCTCATACTTAAAACGTATTACTAACTCCCCTAATTTGACTCTGTCTGCCCGTCAGTCAAAATTGATGTAAATTTCTTTTTAATTTACTGTTTGTAATTTCTCAATTTGATATATTTTTTATTTTAAATCTCTTGTTTTTCTCTAGAAATCGTTAAATATGTAGCATTTGATATTGAAATTCTGTTGTTATCAAAAAAAAAAAAAAAAAAAAATTGATTGTCGCAGATTGTCAAAAGCATATAAATTAATCTCAGTGATAAAATGTTATTAAAAGTATTTATTATTATTATTTATTATTAAAAATATGGATAAAATGAAAAAGTTTATGGGAACAGATATCATTGATTATGGATGAAGAAAGGTTCCAGAGTAGTCTGGTTACTAGGTTTGGTTGCTAGATTTTTCCGATTTGTCCATTGTTAGTCTGATCTGTATGAATTGTTCATTTTAATATATATATCATCGGCAAATTTGTAGAAACTGTACTGTGACTACCGAGGTACCTAACTTAAACTAACCTAACCTAACCTAACCTAACCTAACCTAACCTAACCTAACCTAACCTAACTTAACCTAACCTAACTTAACCTAAATTAATTTTCATTATTAATACCAGTTGGGTGATCAGGAAAACTTGAGGAGGTTATGGGTTTTTTACGTACCTTGTGAGGTGGTTGACTATATCCTCACTAGTTACAGTACAGTTTCTACAAATTTGCCTATATCATCAAATTTTAGGTTTAAGTAATAATTTAGCAAAAGATTTAACTAGAATTTAATATTTAGTGAAACAAGATAAGGATTTAGTTTATATTTAACATTTAGTAAAACAAAATTAATTTAAAATTATTTAATGTAAAAGTAAATATTTGGTTCCGAAAAAATTTGTTAAAATTTTACACAAATATTTGTTGCCTCTAGGGAACTTTTTCAATAGGTTGGGGAGAGAGGCGATGTCAAAGAGAAGAGACGGGAGGGTCTTCCTCAGCCCATCTTGATGAATTATATTCCAGTTTATCCTTTGGATTTGATAAACCTCCATGCAGCTTTAGCACCTTTAGCCACTTTAGGCTTAACAGCCTTTGCAGCTTTCTTTGCAGCAGCTATGAGCTTATCCTTCATCCATTTTGGCACAGGTGGATATGGACGTGGATCTGGAGCGAATTTTGGGTTGGGATCAGGCATTGGACCACTCTCCACGGTTAAAGACATCATAACAATAGCTCCCCAAAACACCAGCAGAAGTGATGGAACCGAAACCTAATATATATATATATATATATATATATATAGTATATTGATATATATTAATATAGTATAGTATATATATATTATATATATATACTCACACATCTGACTAAGCCTTCTGAGTGACACTCCATAAGTTTACGTGTATTTTCGTGGCTATATTGCCGCGCTGAAGGGAAACGGCGCACCGAAGATGTATGTGATCAGCGCTCTATCGAAGTATATATATAAATAATATATATATATTATTAATATCATATTATTATTATACATATATATAATTACTCTCCCAATATGTGATCTACCAGTGTTGGAAGATCATAATCAAGCCCAGATCAAAAATCAGCTAGTTGTTAACATCCCAGTTGACAACCAACCAAGCAATTAACGATAGTTAATGCAATTTGTTTTTAAAGCTATAAATATTAATTATAAACTTACCAAAATCACTTATTCCATACCCCGTAGGGTAGGGGCGGAGGAACCCCCGCGACACCCAAAAACCAAAGAGTTTTTAATTTTTAGTAGGTTATACGAGTAATTAAAATGCCCCTCATGTTGAAATTTAATTTTCATTTTTTTCTTTATAAACGTTTTATATAATTATGTAACAGATTTTTTCGTTAAAACATGATATAACATTGTAAGATGTGTAAGTATACATAATAAATGAAACATTCTTGAAAAATGCATTAAAAAATTTGATCAAACTAAGGGACAGGTAGTACAATGTTAAAAATTGTCAAAATTTAAACTTTTCCCTAAATATTTCTACAATTCGTTCAGTTTTTATGAAATTTTTGGAGTATAGATAATATTGGTCGAATTACAAAACTTGGATTTAAAGCTCTAACCATTTGACATCTGGTTCCAATATGAATTGTCAACTTTGAGTCACTCTTTCCAGAATAAATATATACTAGATTAAAAGTTTTAGGTATATGCCTCCTTAACTACAAAAATATTTCAGTGCAGTTTTCTTTCACGGTATCTTGAAGAGAAGCGAAAATTAAAACTGAACATTTTCTAAAATATTTTGTCCAATATTTATGAAATTATCAGAGTAGATTAAATTGGACGAGTTACATATGTTTTATTTAGAGCACTTTTCTTCAATTTAACCGTTGGGAACGCTATTGTGCTGGATGTTTCAACATGGGCATGGCTTGCCAAGGAGTAAACTTATCAAGTTGAAGAAAAATGACTAAATAATAGTTATACATAATAGTTATAAGGATGAGGAACAGAAGCAGTATGTTTTGAAAGTAGTTACTGAATGTCGCATATTATTCCTGGACACATTGAAATCTACCCTCTCAAAACCTCTACCACCTACTTGATTCTAGTGACTCAATCTGAAAAATCTACCTAGCAATTCGACATACCTACCTATCATTATTAATTTATTTATTTTTATTAATTTGTAATTAATATTTAATTTAGACATGAAACTTATACTGATGTTACTATTTGCTATTTCTGAAGATTGCTTTGGTAATATTTAAGCTCACTGTTCTCAATTCAATATGGTTTGATTATAATAAATAAATGGTTCGTATGTCAATATTTTCTTTCTTCCCTCCCCCCACCTCCCATCTATCCTACTCCTTCCTTTCAATTACCTAAAAAAAAGTATCTAACTTGAACTTTTTATGATAATAACTCAAAAATAATAGAAATACATTAAAAAAAGAACAAGTTATATCTACTTAGCGATTTTTCATTTTTTTTTTTTTTTTTGAAAAAGCTGAATTTCCAGGTCCGAAACTGCACCGGCCCTTGAAAGAGCCAATTATCTTCCAATATGTAAGCTTGTCAAACAAGTTGTGAGAGTGAAAATTGAAGCCAGAAGCATTCTCGACAAAACTATAAAAAAAAAGACACGTTTCTAGGATAAATCGTTCTAATTTTGTAACGGACGCCGCCCCATTTTTTTTTTTTTTTTTTTTTTTTTTTTTTTTTTATATAGAAAAATAGCTCTTTTAATCCTTTAAGGCTTATGATGCAGATCTTAACGTTATCCGATCGAGCTGAAACTTTGACAATCTCATTTTTACACCAATAGGCAACTTCTTAGGGGTTCCCATCGAAGATATGAGGGAAAATTTCCCCCCTATGTTTTGCCACCACCCTAGTATATAATTATATTAAATAATAAATAATATTTAAATTTAATATATATATATATATATAATTTAATATATATATATATTTATATTATATTATATATAGTTAATATATATAGAATTTTATATATAATATATTATTTATTTAATTAATTATGAGGTTACTAAGTTTTCCTGGTCTGATCACTATCTAGTAATATATTTATAAGGTTTTTAAAATCGATTTTTCGAATTAATATGTGTAAATTCAGTATATTTATATATTACCCAAGATACCGAGATACTAATTTTAATTATAGATAATATATAAATATATATTATAATATATATAATTATATTATATATTATTATTAATATATATATAATATTATAATTAATAATAGTTATATATTATATTATATATATATAGTATATATATATATATATAATTAGTATATTATATACTATTATAATTATATATTTATTACATTATATATTATATATTTTATATATTATATTATATATATAATATTAATATATTATAAATGGACTTATAAATTGATCGATATATCTGAAGCTTTTTAAGGAAATCACCCATAGCTTCCTTTCCAACAGTTGAAATTTTAGTTCTATCTAGTGACAATACAAATCTATTAAATTTATTTATTATAACTGTGTTTTAGTTAGAGGAGTTTTTTGGTTCCAATTTGTTGAAATTATTTGAGATTGATAAGAGATTTTATTCATAATTTTTTAGAGGTATGATTATATTCGTTGTTAGCATTAACTAAATATCTAAGCAATATCGTTATTCAACCCTAAATAGAGAGCAACATTTTATTCACTAGACATTGAGAGCTTGTTACATAGAAGACTTTATAGGTGTGATGAATTTTTGAATTTAAAATAATATGTACTAGATACACAAGCATTGTGGCTCGATAAGTTCTCTTATAATTTCTGCCAAATATTATTTTGTGACTCAGAGAATAATAGATTACAGCTAGTGTTCATTATAACACTAAGACCCTTTTAATCCATAGCTCTATTTCTTGTGTGTACAGTGAACAGACTGAGTATCAAAGAAAAGGATAGTTTAACCTATTTAGATGTCAGTGTAACCAACAGTATATAGATTGGACTTAAGGTTTAATTTCTCTTCTCATATACTATGGCCAGCGCTCTTAGAAGAGCCCACCAATCCCAATATCAAAATACGCAAATAGCTATCAGGCAGAGGCAACATTTTGTGCAATCCTTGTGTAAAATCTGGTTAGGCATGTAACAATAAAACAAATGGGGCTCGCCGTACATTTTGATTTTAACTCGGGGTAGCTCATGTGCCGCCACTTTTGCGAATCGTTGTAAGATTATTTGTACAGGTATTACACGGCAATTTAGGGGGCTCGAGCCGACGGGGAACACAGGGGGGGACGTTTTTTCCATACCCCGTAGGGGAGGGGCGGTAGGAACCCCCGCGACCACCAAATACCAAGAGCGGGGGTTCCTCGGAGACCCTCCCCGCGTAGGGGGAATAGTCCAACCACGTAGTTCCCTCCGAAGGCCGAGAGACCCCGACGTCTGATATCTATGCGGTCTTCTACCTTGGGGGCTTATTCTGTAGTTAAAAAAACAACAAAAATTTACTAAGGAAAGTCTATTTATTTTAACGAGTACGTATAAAAAGTCTCTAAATAGGGGCTCTCTCTATTCATATTACGTATTAAGTTATTAACCAAATAAATAGTTTTATGTACTTTTCCGGCTATATACTGTAACCCAGGTGGTATATCTCTGTTCTCGATTAGGTTACTGTCTGTAGTTATTCTGACGAATTTAATTGGCGCATTGGTCTTCTGAAGGGGCGATATATGTTAAACATTACAAGAATAATTTACTTTACATATAATAACTTTATACGCTAAATTATAGATTAATATAATAATTATAATTTACTTTTTAATTTTAAAACAATTAAATAATACAGATTTAATTAAGGATTAGAGAATTCACAATTACAATAAACCAAATATAGCTAATTATTTACTGAATTAAAATAATAATCATATAATTAAATAAATAGCATTTCTAATAAAATTATTTTAATGAAAATTAATATTAAAATTATAATTTATAAGTAAATAGTTATTAACAACAGATAAAAAACTGGAAAGATTATTAATTTAGTAACAAATCAATAGTTCCAAAAAAATAAAATTAATAAAAAATCAAAGATAAAACCTTAATAAATTATATAATAATTATAATAACTGCAATTATAAAAAAATACAAACTAAAAAAAATTAAATAACTTATAAGAAATAAGGAAATTAAAATACTTCATAATAAATTATTACTAACAGAAAAGGAAAAAAATTAAATATATTATATATAGAGATAATGTTAAATATGATTATATAATTTAATTAATTAGTTTTCAAATATATTATATAAGTAATAAATATCAATTATTATAACAAAAACAAAACATATAAATTAAATAATTTATTAAATGATTTTACAACTTGATTATTATATACTAATTATTATTTTAAAATGTCACTTTGAATGTTTGGAAATATTATTTCAAACTTGAAGTAAGCTGTGCTTTTATGTAAAACTATTTTGTCAAACTTTATGTTATTTTATATAATTAACTGAGTTGAAACTTATCTTCTTATTTAGTATTATGCTCCCGATATTTGTCCTGACCTTAAGATTATTCCCCGGGGTTAGACCAGAAATAATTATATTCGATAATAATCCGGAAATCGGAGGTCAAGAAGAAACTCGAAGGTATGCCCTAATGTTTCGAGAAGTCAATGTAAAACTTTTCGAAAAGAATTGCTCTCAATTTATACAATTTTTCTATTTATTCTTTAATGTAAATTTTTCTAAATCCTAAGGTTAGAGAATCATGTTCGTAGTTACACATATAGGGTTTCATATATATATAACCAAAAAAAAAGCATTGAAGTTTTTTTTTATGTAAAGTCACTCATTCTTTCAATCTAATGTCCTGACTAATAAGTTTTTATACTGTAAATATATTTGATCTAGCGGTTTGCTAAAAGATTTTAGCCATATTAATTTACTACTCACCCAAAATACTAGTTTGTAGCACTATACTACCTTAAGAATTAATTAATTATTTCTCTATACACTCTGGAAAGACTTATAAATTTTAACAACAAGTTGTACTTTAATGCACATTTTTTCCCTACATCTAGACTTAGTAATTGAGAAAGATAGATTATTAGATATTCTAATCAGTCAGAATTTCCGGCTTTCGATTCATTAAAGTAATAATTCATTTGTTTCATGCAGGATGAAGTTAGTATCCGTCATATATTTCGGAGTTATTCTCACCTTTCGTGATACAAAGGTTTTTTTACCTACAAATAAATTAACCATTCTTAACGAATAAAGCTTTACTAAAGGTTGTCAAAATCTTATTATGGACGCCTTGTTATCAATCACTTTTTCGCCTTGTCTTAATATAGAGAGAATATTGAGGCGCATCTTCACAAAAGAGAAAATAGAACAGCAGAGTAAGTAGTCTTAGTAATATAAATAAAAGGCAATCAAGATCCAGGTTTTTTATGGTATTGATCTTGTATCATTCCAGTTGGTCTATTGCCGGGCATTCATTAATGATCTACTTTACAAGGAGGGAAATGATATGAATATATTGCGTCTTGAAGAGAAAATCGAATCATCGAAGATGGCGAAATTTCTGACACAGGTTTAACGATATATATTTGATTTTATGAGTAAGGTTAATATATCTCTTCTATTCTTCATTCATTATAAATATTATATTATTTTTATCCCACCAAAGTATACATGCTTCTCCCCCTATTCACCTCTCATTATTAATTATATATAAATTAATATAATTATAATTATATATTATTATTATTATAATTATTATTATTATTATTATTATTATATTATTATTATTTTATTTTGTTATTATATATTAATTATATATTAGTATATATATATATATATAATATTAATATATATATACTATATAAATATATATATATATATATATATAGTATATATACATTTCACAAAACATTTTGCCCAGGTCACCCGCACTCATTTCAGATCTCATTTCTAGGTTTGAAGATCCGGGCATCACACAGAACCTCAAGGGAATACCGGACACATTTCGACTTCCAAAGCGCAACCTCTTCCACCTCTCTGGATCCAACTAATGCCAAATAGAATTGAACTAGATTGTATTAAATATTTCACCTCCATTATAGAATGTGTTCTACTCACTCCCTTACAGGATTTCTCTATGTCAATAATTTCTTTCTCTGAAAGATCGTAACCTATATGTGGATTCTGCCTCGGTGGATAGTGTTGCCTGTATTATTCTAGAGATGACATATTAATCACCCGTACCCAATATTAAGTATCATAAGTAGGCAATTTATATATATATATATATATATATATTCTATTAATTATACTTATATATTATATTTTTAAATATTATAATTAATATCAATTATTAATATTTATACTCGTGTGCTCTGTGCTTCAATCGAGTGTAACATTATTGGAAAACGATCGATCTTTACAAATTTCCATATTAGTTACTATAATAAAATTTATTCTTATATTAAATATGTAATGAATTTAGAGCTTGACATTAAGTATAATATATATAAGATTATTTAAATTTTGAAGCTAAAATTGATATAGAATCATGGCTCGATTAATAATAATAACGTTATTATTCATTCAATTAAAAAGGTGACTCTTCTTGCTCGAATCATAAAATAGCGGAGATTGTGTGTGTGGGAATTTAGACTTAATATATAAATTGTTTATATATTTTAGTATTTAATATCTTTGTTTTGTTTCATATTATGATATAAATAATATAATGAAATTACTTTTTTTAAATTTTTAATTATTTAACACACAACACACACACATCACATTATTAACATTATATAATATATATATTATTATATTAATATATATATAATATTAATAATAATAATTTATTATAATATATAATATATATATAATATTATATATATATATATATATATATATATATATATTATATTAATATTAATTAAATTAATATATATATAAATATATATATATATATTGATTATAATATTATATTTAATAATTATTAATATATATATTAATATATATTATATTTGGACGAGAGAGAGCGCGTCATACATGGAGAAAACGCCACTGATCTATATATCTATATATATTTATTAGATATATATATATATCTATATTTAATAATATATAATATATTAATATTATATATATATTTATATATATAATATATATTTAATATAATATTTATATTATATATAAATATATATATATATATATATATAATATATATATATTAATATATTTAATTATAATATATTATATATTATATTATATAATATATATAGTATATATATAATTATATATATATAATATATAATTAATATTATATATAATTATATAATTATAATATAGTAGTCACATCTACCTATTCCCCAGATTGGGGTGTATAGTAATTAGAGTTGTTTTGGCGTAGCATTACTAATTCTAGCGTTAACCAGAATGTTTAGTTAGGAAATACATTAAGTTCCAGTCGAAATAATGAAATGGCACCATCTTCAGACACATATATTCACTATCACTTCCTTCATGTTAAATTTCCATTTTTCACTCCCAGTGAGAAATCGTTTCGCATAACAGAAAAATCCTTGCCCTTATCGGTGCTTCTGAAATGTATCCTCGCAGGTTGACCTCCTTCACTGCTGGCATTTCGTTCAATGTGGGTTTCATTCCCTGGGCAAAGCCCGAACAACATCTAATTTCTCTCTCTCTATAACACACGTCTTGTGCGCGCCATGCACATCCAAAATCACTCGTCTATAATTATGGAGGCCTCTGGCCAACTACATTTACGTCTCTTATTCAAGTCATATTTTATCGACTTATGTACAATTCGAACCGATATGTCTCTTGAAGCACACTCTCGCGCCTGTCCTCTTGGCCTCGCACTCGCAAATATATTCCAAGGTCAATTGTCGTCAGCACAGGAAAAACTAGTAGAACAATCAGGGAGAATTAACACATACGTATATTTATTTTTTTCTTTCAATTATTCTTAAGTATTAGTATTTTAGAATTTTTTTTTTTTGTAAGTTCTCAACCATTCAATGTATATATTGGTAGCCTACGAACTTGCTATATTACTACTTATATAAAGTTTATCATCCACCACAACCCTCTCTAAATCTAGTGGGATCGTTGCATTGTCTTTAATTTATATTTGTATTTTTTTATTTTTTTATATCTAGAAATTTTTTATTTTGACAATGAAAACTTAATTTTGAGTGCACAATATCTATATTATTACGTAGGAAATTATTCTAATATCCAAGAGTTAATTTTAAGATCTAATGAGGTTTTCTTTCTTTCCTTTTATTGCGCTATTTCTGCAGAATTTATGAGGGTACAACATATCTCATGCAAACACATGTCGTATCACCTACTCTTTGGTTCATCGCGCTTACAAGCGTTTATTTAATATTATCTAATATGGTTCACTAGCTTGCTTCCAGATGGTACATATGCACATATAGAGAACATTGACTTCCTCTTAGCGGTAGTCATTTCATCTACATAATAAATAAGAGTCCTCGGCTAGTTTATCCCGTTAAACTCTTCTCTCTCCCATGTCCTTCTCTCTTCTCTTTTTTCTATTCCACCCTACTAAATTGCAAACTCTTTCACATTCGCTACGGGCAAACCATAAATCTTTAATCATACAATTAAGGCAGCTTATTTGCATCCACTTCCTCATAGTCTTTATCTTATCTATTCTTGATTATTAGATTTAATTTTTAAATACTCCTCTTCCCGCTGTTACACCCCTGCCAAATACCCTTTCTATAACTCCATCCTTTCCATTATGTAATAGCAAATATTATATATGAATCTATAGTGTCTCATTCTCATAAACATCCCTGGCCACACATATATATTTGCCAATTAATATATAAACCATCATTTTATCGACGGCATTATATTCAAACCCCACCAAGTTTATTCACGTTTAATATATTATATATATATATTAATATATATGATATATATATATAATATATATATAATATTATAATATAATATATACTATATATAATATTATTATTATATATAATATAATATAATATTTATTAATATATATATATTATTATATTATATTTATAATTATCATATATATATATATATATATATTAATATTAATATATACATTATATATATATATTAATAATATATATATTATAATTATTATATTAGTGTTAATGCTTAAATACGTGTATTAACTTATTTATCGCTTACTTATCATCCGGCATCGCGTAGAGCATGCCGCACATTATATAAAAGTTATTCTCGCGTCCGTTCATATATCCGCTATATATAATTACGCACTTTTCCCTCTAGCGGCTAATTTGTCGCGCAGAATAGTTATTGTCGTAATGATTGATAATATAGATATAAAGTTATATATAAATTTTAAATTAAAAATACTATTTAATTAATATCTTTGGAAATAAAGAAAATGATAAAATGTAAATTGTAGTATTTAATTTTAAAGGTAATTCATTTAATATAACGACTTGATTAAACTCTCCCCATCTAAATGTTATCTCAAAGACGTTTAACTCGCTATGTGAGAATTAGTTATTTTACACTTAAATTCATTATCCGATTTGGTGAAATATGATTAGTTAATTTGTTTATTAAGAAACTTCTTTGCTTTCAGTATTATCGCCATTATACGTAATATTCGAAGTTTTAACTAATATTAATATAAAGTTAACAATACTTATTTTAATTAGAAAATGACTATCAAAATAGATATGGTAAAATCAGACTATTGAAATCATTTAGTAATGTTAAAAAATATCTATACTATGAAAAATAAAATCTAAGCATATCCATCTACTTAGCTAATATACTGCTCTTATATATATGTGAATACCTATTAATATCTTTATCAAACGGCTAAGGAAGCATTTTGAATCCATCTTCTAATTATTGAAAATTTTAGATGACGGTTTTTAAATTAAGAAATGGATAAAGTATTGTATTACCAGGGTAATTAAATATAACTATGAAGGTGGTGATTTAGAAAAAACGCTTTTGCTGTATTGCTGCTGTAAACTCTAATGACCTTCATGAATACGTATTTGTAATACTTATTACTAATTGTATTTTCTACGTTTTAAAGCAAGTTTTTTTTATATTACTAATTAGGTAACGATATTATAATATATAGGTATAACAATAGTTATAAACTCTATGGTTATATATTTATTTATTAGATAGTTGCAGATTATGAAATAAAACTTATCAATATTACCGAAACTCTCCAGTGATCTATTGTAAATAATATTTAATATATATAGTTAATTTCGCCATTCACCATATTAAAATGGAAAATATAAAATAAAATCACAGATAACAACTCTAAAGACTGCAAGTTAAAATCTAAATAGAATAAATAACTAGATTATTATTTCTCATTCTGGAAAATAATTAGCTTACTGAATAAGGTACTATTCCTGTATTAAGTAGCGTAATGAAGGTTGAAATTCACAACGATAATATTACCAAAAGATTGTAGTGCAAATGATATTGCAATAATAACTATATCTCTACCAGAAAAATTACGCATTAGGTTCTTATAAAATGAATGATCTCCAATCTCAGTTGGTGGAAAGTTATCAATTCATATAAATTGTATTATATCTATACTACTCTCTTGAGTAAATTTGCCAAGGAAAAAACTCAATTCGATAATACAAGTCTATTTAATTAGTGACCATCCATTTAAAAGGAGTTAAAATATGAATATATAGAACCAACATATACATTCTATCAAGTAAATACTTTAATAAAACAGATTTCACTAGTAAAATAGTGAAATTTCTACAGTCCTAATTAGTGATGAAGATTTAAACACACTAGCTAATTTATCAATAAGTTATTTTACAAAAAAGATGTAGTTAGTGCAAATGATTGAAAACTATCATTTACTAAGAAAACGAACTTAGATACAAATCAAAGATACTGAGTGAATAACCATATATCTAAGGTTGTGGAGGTGTTATTAATATAAGTCAATAAAATGCAAAATGTTATTACCACGCTCTATAAGTAATAATTGCCATTAGGTAATAATATACTGGTAACCTGTCCTATTCAACATAGTTGTCTCAAATAGTAGATAGAGAGATTATTAGAAATGCATGTGGCTTAATATAGTGATGTATAAAGAGAATGAAACAGTAACTCTTTACAAGCAGAGAAGGGGCAGAAAACGGTCTCTCAGATTAAAAATAATGGGATTATGTCTCTCAAGCACAATTTTCCTGTTCCATATTGAATTTCATATATATAAATTAACTAGTGCAAAAGTTTATTTTATCCATGTAATTTAATCTCTTTATCATTAAGGTCGTATAGAAGGTTATGGATATAAAGTTAAGTGATAGATGATGGGGTCCAATTGAGTGCGGTCCCCGTTCCGCCACACCTCGGTAAACAAATTAATAATATATTATAATAGATTTAATTAAAAGATGATGATGATAATATATAATTAGTTATTTTATTTATATTAATATTATTAATATATTATTTTATATAATATACATATATTATATTTATATATTATATAATATATTTATATATATATAATATATATATATATAATATATATAAATATATTATATATAATATATAATAATATTAATATATATTATTAATATATATATAGATATTTATTAATATATATAATATATTAATATATAATAGTATAATATATAATTATTTCATAATCTCAAGTGTCATTTATCTACGTGCAATCCGCATCCGCATCCGCGGATGTTAAAATCTATAACATTCGCGTATTAAATCCGCATCCTTTGCATCTGGGATTGTGCGAAAATAATGACAGATCGTTTGCAGCATCACATATATATATTATATATATATATTATATATTATATATATATATATTATATTATATATATATATATATATATATAGTTTAATATATTAATAGTATGGTATACTAAATTATATATTAATATATTATATATATATATATATATATATATATATATATATTATATATATTATGATATATATTAATATATAATTTATATTATATATATATATTATTAATATATATAGTAATATATATATATATATTAATACATATATATTATAATTATATTATATAATTATATATATATATTAATATATATATATATTATATTATAATATATTATTAATAATATATATATTATATATTATTTAATATATATATATTATATATATATTATATAATTATAATATAATTATATATAAATATAGTTATATATATATATATATATTATAAATATATATATATTATATATATATAAATATATATATATAATATATAGTTATATAAACTATAATTATAATATAATATTATATATAATATTAATATTATATGAATAGCAACTATTTTACCGTTAATATCGTAAATAAAGATAGACCGAAGAAATTTTGTAAATAGTAGTCGCTGTTTGTTTGGTATAGTTTACTAGATAAATCCTAAATTATATACCATTTTACCTATTAAACATTTAGAAATGGATAATTTTTTCATAGATATTGTGGAGATTTTTCACTTTAAAACCTTCGTAAGTAAAATTATTAACAAAAAAAGTTTTAAGCCATAATCAAACATATTTCTACATTTTAGGCGATTGTTTCATACCTTTTATATTAGCCTACTCATTTAAACTCTATTCTTTGAGAAAAATTATTCAAAGTTGAAATATGAACTTATATCTGAACAATACATCGTCATATTGTATTGAATAATTATGAGAGTAAGGGAAGCAAATGATTAGTTACACGACGCAAACTTTGAAAGCCGAACTTTACAGAATATTTAATAATAGATTCGAAACATCTGAACAATCATCGTCATTGTTTGATTATGAGAAGGGATAATGGTAGAAAGCAATATAATGATTTATTTACAACAATTTGGATCTTTTGAGAAGCCGAACTTTACAGAATATTTAATAATAGATTCGAAAATTAGTATAGGTATAAAGTAGCGACAAATCTTAATCCATAATATCAGGTTAAATTTTTCTCATCTGTACAACCATAACTGATCAAGTAAATATGCTTCTCTAGCCCGACTTTGTGACGACATTGAAGTTTTGTGAAAAACCAAACATTTATGAGATACGAACCAGAAGAAAACGAGAGAAAGATTCTTTACCTGTACCTTGTTCCTGTATGCATGCATCACTAAGCGAGACTCTGTGCATAAATAAGAATAATTCTTGCTTCTAGACTTGACGTATTGAGTGAATAGCAGAATGAGCGTAGCAGGTAAGTCTCGCTTTAGGGGGTTAGACAAAGAAAGTGAAAGACTGTGTGAAAATATGATTTACACGAACTCTCATCAAAGGCGCAAGTATGGGAATAGATAATATAAAAGAGATGTTTCCGTTGTAATAAAGGTAGGATAAGGGTAGTAATGGAGGGCAGAAAGTTATTGAAGAAAGTCAGTGAAGGCTGAAGGATTCATAAGATGAAAAGTTCAAGACTCCACCCTTACAAGAATGGCTGCATGAGTGGAATCACTCCAAATTTGTGAAGTCTACCCCATACAAGGACAAGTGACGCACGTATACAGACTAAGCAGCTGGGGTGGTGCGAAGCTCTTAATGTGCCTCAGAACATCCAACTACTTAGTAGTGGCTTATTTAGCAAGAGAAATAGTGTGATTGTTGCAAGAAAGTTTGCGAGAAATGAAATTACCAAGAATATTAAAGATAGACAAAGGTTTGAGGAGTTATTTCTCGAAGATGTTAAAGTTGTGTGGATGATTAAGTCGAATGGACAGATGAATGAGCTAAATGTCTGAAGCAATGAAAATTATAATGCCACTTATTCACAAATTATAGCAACGAGAAAAGATTTTAAAACATTACAAAAACTACCCCTAAAGAAAACTAAGGGCAGGGTTTAATTTGTGCTCCAACAGCACCCTATTTTAGCCCCACCTAAAAATGGATATAAAATTTTCAATTTTCAGCCAATTTTGATAAATAAAAGCAAACTGTAGCTTTTTTTTGGCCTCTAAAACGTCCTTTTCGGGTATTTTTCTGTCTGTAGTCATTTTTTCATTTTTATTTTTTGAGAACCTATGTTTTTGACTTTTTTTTTTATTTCGAATTACAATTTTTTTCGAAATGACTTCAAACTTGAAATATACATAGATGGGTCTATTACCTATAGAATCGCTGAAATAGTTTTTTGATTTTTGAAATTTGTACTCAGCAATGTCGAAAATCAAAACCTTATTTTTTTGGTTTTTAAAATAAAAAATTGCCATAATTTTTTTTCCTCCTCATGCGATCAAGATAAAATTTTAAGACATATGGGGAGATACACATTTCATTTATTGAATTTTACATATGTGGCATTTGATTATTTTGAAAAAAAAAAAAAAAATTGGGGGAAAAATTTATTTTTCTTTTTATATGCAAAAAAAAAAATCCAAGTAAAAAATATGCATTTAGCCCGACTACACAAGCACTGAAAATCTTATGGTGATAGGATAAGTAGAAATGAAAAATTTTTCAAAAAAAACATTTTTTTGAAAGTGAAATATTGAATTTTTTTTTCTACTTATCTGATCAAAAGATCATAATCATATATATATATATATATATATATATATATATATATATATATATATATATATATATATATATATATATATATATATATATATATATATATATATATATATATATAGGAAAGAGATATATATATATATATATATATAGTGCAACCAGTCAGTCAAGTATTTCGCGAAGTAGGGACCTAGAAATTCCAGAGTATCGTGGAGCCAATACGATAAAGTTTTGTTTAAATTAATTTTATATAACGGTCGCTGTGAACAAATCTCAAAGCCTGGGGGAAGTTTTACAGGAGAAAGAGAAACGCATCATATATATATTGAAGCGGCGCACGAACGCGAAAGCGTTTCACGCCGATACCGCAAAACGGTTAAACACCTGTCTGATTGAACGAAGTACACCGAGTGATGGACTTTTGTCTTGATTCTCGATTTGGCTTGAATGCTGCTCAAACTTTCCAGCGGTTCATTGACACTGTCTTGCGAGGGCTACCCTTCTGTTGGGCCTACATCGACGACCTGCTTATAGCTTCCAAGAAGAACAATAAAGAAGCATATTTCGCAGTCTTCCAGACTAGAGAATACGGCACTGCATCAACCCGGAGAAGTCCCTTTTCGGTGTACCCTCTCACGTTTCTTGGCCACACAGTCTCTTCTGAAGGTGTTCGCCCCCTTCAGGAACATGTTGCAGCCATTCGTGCTTTTCCTTTACCCGAGACGCAGAAGCAACTGAAGCAGTTTCTCGGGATGCTGAACTACTACCATCGCTTTCTACCTGAGGTAGACAATTTGAATCTTTCCTTTGGAGAGATTTCATGTGCCTCCGGGTTCTGAACGTATCAGGACCACCGGCTTTCATCCGGCTTAAAATGGGATTGTAGAAAGATTTCACCGCCAGCTTAAGGCATCTTTGACCGCCCACCCCCAGCATGAGTAATGTACTGAGGCTCTTTTGTACTTTTGGGCATCCGCTCCGCTCTCAAAGGAAATCTTCAATGCACAACCGCGAAACTAGTCAATGGCTCTCTCTTACGTTTGGCAGGTGAATTCTTTTCTCAATCTTCCCTTTCACCTTCGTCGGATCCTCTCTCCTATCTCACCCGTTTGAAGAACTGTGTTGTTTCGTGGAGACCATCACCTTCCAGACACCAGACAGTCCATTCTTTGTTTTTTTCGTCCTGACCCTCACAAGACTGCTCTCTACAGCTCACAGGCGATTTGCTCGTTTAAAGTCTTGAGCAGAGAGAAATTCTTACTGCCCAAAGCCCTGCGCGAACAGAGGTCGCCCACACTGCTCCAGCCAGCTTTCCCAGAGGCTAACCTCCGGAACCTTTCCACCTCCAGAGACATTCCACCCCAATTCCTTCCCCTGCATTTCCTTTCTCCACCCTCCTGTCTTGTCTTTCTCCCTCCTCCTGATTCTCCACCTCCTCATCCTTCAACACCTCCAGTACAGTCGCCTGTTTCTCCACCTCCTCATGCACCTGTCCTTTACTCCACTCTGGCCCCACCACCGGGTGAAAGAAGGACACTTGCTGGCCATCGGGTTCACATTCCCAGCCGCTCCCTGGACTAACAGGAACCCTGACCACCAGCTGAAGGGGGTACTGTAGCGGTCGGACAGACTCTAAGCATTTCTTTTTCCTGGTCACCTTTATTGCCTTAAAACGCAGCTTCAAACTTTCAAAGCCTAGGGTGTGACCGTTCTGGCTTTGAATTTATTAGGCTTTTGACAAGGATTCAATCTAAAAGGTGTGTGTGCTCACACCCAGGACCCTCTGTAACCATTCATTTCCCCAGGCAAAAAAAAAAAAATTCACCTAAAGCAATGTAAAATTATATATATATATATATATATAAATATATATATATATATATATATATACAGATCTGGAATAAAGATAATTTTACATAAATATATAGACATATAGGAGAGAATATATATATATATATATATATATATATATATATATATATATATATATAGCATAATTTTTTTATAAAAGTTCTCAATGGGCATGTTCTATTCAAGGAGGAACTCTCTAGGTATCACCCAGATCCGCCGTCCCGACCGAACTCACGACTGCCCACCCTGCCTACCGTCGGGAGCCAGAAAGACATATATGTTGTTATACATATATATATATATATATATATATATATATATATATATACATACATATATATAAGTTATAGTATATATATACATATATATATATATATAGTAGGTGAAAGAGTATATATATATAAATATCATTCTGCTGTCTGCCGCGGCTCCCAGCCACCTACACCCTTTCATGCCCTAGCCTGTCTAGCTTGCCTGGTTTGGTGTTGGGGCCCTGGCTACACCCATAAGTCATAACTGAGCAACCTAAATAAAATTGTAAAAATCAGGGATGGCAGAAGAAAATCAAATAATTTAAATCAAATTGATTTTTTTACATGATATTATAAAAAAAATCATTGATTGTTTTTATTTTTTTTTTTTTTTTATTTGTTTGTTTAATTAAATTAACAAATTAAAATAAAACAAATATTTTTGAAGTTTCAAATATATTTTTCCAATTTTCACCCAAAATTTTGAGATTATATAGCCCGCATTATGAAGGGTTTAATTTAATGGCATAATGCTAAATTGTGCCATAGTATAAAAAAATCAACTAGTATGCTCAATTAATAGGAAAAATTGGAAACCACATACGTCACAAAAGACGGTTATTCCGTAGAGAGAGAGATTGCACATTGACTAAGACGTCACAAGTCTCCCAACGAGAATGCAATGATACAATCATGAAAATTAAAGATGCCTTTTCGCAAATAAGGGCGAGAAAATTCGATGCCTTTTTCATGTTGATATATATATATATATATATATGAAGAGCATATATAGGACAGAGGAGCATATATATATATTAAATGACATTTAATTCAATTAAAGCCCTAATTCTTTTTTTACGAGAGGAATATCAAGTTACGCAATAGAGAAGTCCTTTTGTTATATTTCATAATCTTATATTCCAAAATGATAGCTATACAATTTTAGTTCTAAAATAAAACGTAAGAGGAGCTCCGAGCGCTGCTTGCAGCATTATTATCCGAATACTTGAAATAAATATTAATATTTAAAAAACCATTTTGTTGAATTTGAACATATGAGATAAAAATGATTTATTGTTTATTGTTCTTTTCATTCTCCCAACATATCCCCAGATGAAGGAAAACAAGCTGAGGCACTGAAACGAAGAATGGCTAGAAATACATGACCCCAGTGAGTCCTTTCACCATGCAACCACCTTAGGGGTTTCACAACACTGACAGACCCCAGAGGTGTTCTGTTCATGTGGGTTTAGTGTTCATGTGGCAGGTCCGGTTACCTTGCAGTCTCCTCATGAACCCCACCATTCATTCCCACTTCATAACCATTCTTCTCACTTAAACCAAATTCACAATTTTCCTTCAAACATCTTCCTTTTACTGTCTCCATTTTTCCTGGAGTGCCTTTAACATCCTCTCAGTTGGGTCGATTCTCACACACTCCACCTACATCCACACTTAACCAACCACCATCAATCTTTTTTTCCATATTACCAACCTCACTTCCTTTATTTTATTCTTCACACCAGCTTCCACATGCTATTCATTTTTCACATGCCCATAAAATGACCATCTTGTCAGGACCGTTAGATTTCTTTCCTCTGACCCACAAACGGTTTCATACGCGATAACACCGGTAAAGGCGGTTACCCCTCATGAAGCTACAACCTTAGCGCACTCCGACAGTCCCTCTCCTTTTACCAAGGATTTCAATTAAACCGCCTTCAAACCATTTCGGTAACCAAACTATTTATAACTTGTTCACTGCATGTCGCATCATCCGTTCATCCAACATGCTTCAAAGATGAACTGATACGTCACTACTCATCATCTGATTCTCACACCATGCACTCGGTTCTCATACCATCTCCACTCTTATCAACATCGACACCAAACCTTTCCTTTATATCATCCTGCTGTCCCCCACATTTCTTCTGATTTCAAACAAAAATCATCATGTTCAAAACGCTATACCCTCTTCCGCCTTTCCATCAGTTCAACACCTGCTACTCACTCTTTTGGCCTTCCTTTATCATCCATCCATAAATGAACAGCTACGAAAGACCCCTGGCCTGCTCAACCTATTTATATTAAACCAACCATTTGTAATCTACATCACCCTACACTCTTTAATATCGACATATTATTACTTTGATTCAGAAATCTGGCTAATTATTTGTTACAAAAAAAACACTAAATAATGATTAAACTTCTGATTATATAATCTCACACATTTAAACATATATGTGAAATTATTTACGCACAAAATTGATTGCTTATGAGTATAACTAATTGCAAAAAGAACACACTCAATAATAAATAATCTTCTATTCTACAAAAAAAATTATTATATCGATTAGTTCAGACATTTTACTTTGAGGACTTTCATAATTTTTTTTTGCAACCAATTTTATTTTTTTTGTTTTTTTTTTTTAAACTATAAAACATTTAAAATATGTTCATACATCTGTCTTAAAATGATTGCTCTATACCTGCCTCATAGTTGATTAAAATACTGCATGCAATAACACGATATTTGTTAAAAAGCACTTTATCCTTTGTGATATTATTAAGAAAACATGAAAAAAGTCGATATTGTAGTTAGTTCAAGTCTCTCTCCTTCATGTAATTGATACGAAATAAAATTATATATTAACAACCAATTAAATACTCGGTAAGAGTACCTCGGCTGGTATGATAGTTGATCTTTAATTAAATTGCGCGGCCAGCACAAATATATATATGAGCAGATAAGCAAGCTATGTTTTCGTTTCATGATTCTGAAACATTTCACCATGAGGCATTAACCTGTACAACAAAGACCCTTACCAAGATACAATGAATATTCAACTACATAATCTTTAAATGATTTTCCAGTACGGGAAAACAGATATTTCGACCAGTACTCAGCGAAAAGTGAAGGTTGCATTAAAACAAGTCACATGAGCAAAGGAAGTAACGAGAGTTCCAGCACAGCAATTTCCGTTGTAAACCGATAAAGTGCTGCAACCAGTTATTGCCGACAGAAACTCATGGTTGATGGTTTCGATAAGACAACCGACCAGAATCTTTGAAATGTGAGTATATCTGCAGCCAACATTCTTATACGTATTCATTACATTCTTCCGCAGCATGAGCGGAAGCAATCCGGCAGTGAAGGCGGTTAACCGTGGTGAGAGAGTGACCAACTGGTATTGGCAACCGCTACCATTCTCTGACTGAGTAAGCGAAATCACGCATATGCGTGGATACTCATCTTATCAACCCGCGACATCGTTGAATGAAGTTCAAATGGCGTAAACGCTGGTGGTGATGCATACCGATAGAGGACACAAAACGCAGGAAAATGAGGAATAGATTCAGGAACCCCGAGGAGTAAAACCATCCAGATTTAACAGATCACCACATTTAGGACGTCATCCACAAAAAAAAAAAAAAAAAAAAAAAAGGAATGAAGTACCAAAAAAGGAAATTTAAAAATCAAGCTTTGTAGATTACCCCAAACTTTCAATATGACCAGCGCTACAAATAATTTCCCACTTCTAAGGGAAGTATCATCATCTTCCTTTTTTCCCCCTGACTGGTGGCAGGCATACAGAAAGTAGCAGAAGAATATGACAAGTCGAAAAGAAAGCCCAGCCTGCCGCCTCCTCGGCGTTCTGAGCAGAACTCGCCTGGCACCCACCCAGAGCCACGGGACCGGGTGACGGACCATCACTATGCATATCGTCGTAGGTTTCATCCTTCGGACCAGATAGGCCAACCACCTCATGTCCCCCCACATCTCACCCTATTATGCACTCACATTTCTCTCCTCCAGACATTCTTTATTGACTTAATCCACTTTTTTCTTTCTAAGTCTCCCAGCCGATCATCTGCACATTCTCACATTTATACACATCCGTTTTCAACCGACTGTCATATTCATCCTTTTCCACATGACCAACCACCTCAACAACGTAATGTTTTGTTCTCCCTTTACCACTTCTTCACACCAATACATAATATGCCCATCTCATTTCATAGCTCTTTTCACTTAGACTTTGGGGAGTCCCATCTGAAACTATTGGATTTTAGATCCATACCTTCATTCCATTTCATTATACATTAAATATGTAGGGTAGCACATACTTAAGGACTATAGCATTTTGTCCCTGCATCTCACTCAATTGATTAATTGTACCAACCACCTTCCTGCCATTCACTCACAACTTCTCTACTACACTCTGCATCATCCGTCCGTTCCTATTTCTGTCCAAACGTAATTCCCAACATTTAAACTCAGACACCAGCACCACCTTATCTAATATGCCATTTTTTAAACCTTCTCCTTTGTACACACACACCACCCTGCCCCTCACCAATCCTCTCTCACAAATCCCTTTCTTCGGATCTTCCACAAACCAGAGATAGGTGAAGGTTTGCCTCCAGCCTCTCCATCATTCTCAACACTTCTCCAGCCACTCCAGCTAAACGGCAGCAACATATCCTAAGTTCTACTCCATATTATTTAGCTAAACCAACGTTTATACCTTGTTTATTCACACGCTTGAATGTCGCCATGACACTTTTTAATTCTATTCAGCCTACCGCCTCACCACCAGCTAACACCTGCTCCTTTATTGATCCTATCATGCTCCATGTTGCAAAACCAGAGAGCAAAACCCACAGCCACTTTCTTTTCCTCGTATTTTCAAATCACTTGTTTCAATGTAAAGATTTGATCCCACATCCTCTACCACTAAACGCACCTTTTTCTTCATCAATCAGTCCTTCAGTTTACCATGCCCACTTTTGATCAAATGTTTACATTTTCCCAAAACCTTGCACTCCCTCACATGCACAGTTCCCCGTGAGTTGATCTCCTCCTAACTTTATACAGGCAAGCATTGTTTCCTAAAATATATATATATGAGAGAGAGATATATATATATATGAGAGAGCATATAATTAATACTGTCTTTAACAAGATAGTCACATTATTTATGCTTTATGAATAACAATCAGTAAAAAAAATTACAGGGTATGTTAACTAGACCACTTAAACCATACTTTATTACAAAATTTCCATAACGAGTCAAAATTTATAACAAACAAACTTAACTGAAATAACTAGGAAAAATAAAGTGATAGAATAATTAAAATAATAATAATAATAATAGCACACATACAATAATACAATAATAATAAATTTTACATGGCACAATGCTAATAATTTAATTCAAGAAATGATTGATAATTCGCCCTTAGGTTTTGTTCTGTTGTAGCAGAAGAGTTGGTCATGGAGATGCAAGTTCTGCTTCCAAGTTCTTCAAGCTATATGCAAGACAACAGCAGCCTTTAAGAAGACTTAAACACACGAAAGTAAATTGGACAAAACTTAGAGTATTCTTTTGCCGAATGGTTTCACAAGTGGAATGGAGGGTACCTTCCTTGCTACCACCTATGTTCTTCAATCTAAATATCTGCTTTCCGGTGTATGCTGCTCACCTCATCCCAATTTTGGGTCATAGGTAAAGATAGAAAAATAATAATATAATAATAATAATAATAATAATAATAATAATAAATAATAATAATAATAATAATAATAATAAAATATAAGCTTTATCAGTATCAATCTTAAAATATTTACGTTAATTAAAATTGAAAAAAATTAAATCTGAAACAAATAAACAAGATTTGATTTCTTTTTCTCACATTGTCCTTAACATCCAATACTTCTGAAAAAGAAAATTCATTTTTTTTAAATAATTTTATATTCATATTTTGCTAGCATTCAGCTACAAAACCTAATGAATATATGCGGAAATGAAAAATTGAACACCCAAGTATCCTTTACAAGCAGTAAAAAAAAAACTGCATATATATATATATATATATATAGAGAAGATATAGCATATATATATATATATATAGAGAGAGAGAGAGCATATATATATATGCAGCATATATATATATAGAGTATATATATATATATATATTTTCCTCATAAGGAGAAGACGGCAGAGAGCAGCAGGAGAGCAGAAAGAGAGCATATATATATATATATATATATATATATATATATATATATATATATATAGCAGGTGGCAGCAGCAGAGAGGTGAGGTATCACGTGAATCCACCTCATGGTGGAGCACTATTAATCATATCCCTACAGGTGGGGAGAAAGACCGTCTGAACGTAAGTCTCGCGTGGTCGAAGCTAAGCGACGGGGGTAATACGCCCACTACCACCCATTCTGCTGTGAATGCTAATGCATGCCCGGAGATGGTCGTGATCGCCGTAAACGACCTCTAATCTTCGGCGAAACAAATGAATCGTATTACGGGAAACGCCGAGAAAAAAAATAAATGCGTTTGAGGAGAAGAGGAGAGAGGTGATGAATGCATTTGATTTGCTCGCTGAAACAAAGATGAAAGGAAACTTATAAAATTAAGGGGAAAGAGCGAAAAAGAGAGAGAGAGGGAGAGAAAACATGAATGAGAGAGAGAGCATGAGTGAGTTATTCTGATGAGTGATCTGTGGCAAAGAGCTATGGTCTTTGTGTGTGTGAGTCCCAGAATTCTAATGGTTAAATTTAAGTTTGAAAAGGTCAAGGTATGTGTGTGGTTGTGACGTATAGTCCATCTGAGGGAAACGTTGAACAGGAGCACCAATGATGCCTGGATAAAGGAGCTTCAGATTGATAGTGTGGGGGGTGAATTGTTGGATAGGTGATCAAAAAGGATGGCAACAGGTTTTGGGGTTGGTGGAGAAACATGGTAGGAAGGTATTCTGAAGGAGGTATGTGTGTAAGTAATATTTCTTTAAAACACAAGAGTATCCATATAAGTACATACTAGGTTGGTGTAGGTAGAGATGAAATCGAAGTGAAAAGTATGATTGATTTTGTGTTGGTGAAGAAGGAGATGCGTTGAAGTATGTGTTGATGTTAAATCAGTGAGGGTTTTAGGAATGGGATTATCGGATCATTATATTGTTCTATGTAAAATTAAGTTAGTGGGGCTTGGATGGAGAGGAAGGTGATATCGAAAGGAAGTAGGTGTACCATAAGCAGTGAACAAGGCAATAGTACAAGAGCGCTCGCTGGGTAAATCGGGCGTTGAATGGTGAACTAGATACTGAATCTGGGGCGTCGAAGAGCGAAGTATA